>CAUYPK010073813.1:0-12401 GCA_963574355.1 Loris lydekkerianus
GTCATGGAAGAAGCCCAAGTGCCCATCGACCCACGAATGGACTAGCAAATTGTGGTACATGTACACCATGGAATACTATGCAGCCTTAAAGAAAGATGGAGACTTTACCTCTTTCATGTTTACATGGATGGAGCTGGAACACATTCTTCTTAGCAAAGTATCTCAAGAATGAAAAAAAAAGTACCCAATGTACTCAGCCCTACTATGAAACTAATTTAGGGCTTTCACATGAAGGCTATAACCCAACTATAGCACAAGACTATGGGGAAAGGGCCAAGGAAGGGGAAGGGAGGGGGTAGGTTTGGGTGGAGGGAGGGTAATGGGTCGGGCCACATCTATGGTACATCTTAGAATGGGTACAGGCGATTGCACTAATGTACACAGCTGTGATTTAACAATAAAAAATAAATAATTAATTAATTTTAAAAAACTCACAGAATTAAACCAGACATTAGATCTGGAAAAGATGGGAGAAAATGCCTACTTCTCTGAGTTATGCCTTTGGGTTATAGGTTGAAAATGATTATTTTGCCTCAATAATTGCCTATCTTCTTTAATGCAATATTTGAATCATTTTTTTTATTTTAAAAACAATAAAGAAAAAAATGTGAAGTTTTTACAAAGATGTGAAAGTGACATATTTTTAGAGCATTTGAGGACACTGATTTAGTTCAACTCCCTAAATCTAACAGTGGGGATATTGAGCTCAGAAGTAAGTTCTAAAGTTCACCCTGATGGTAAATGACAATTATTTTATGATAATACCAGCAATAGTTACATAATAATGGCTATAACTTATTGAACATTTACTCCTATGAACTCCTGTGAACTCCTTTACTCTTATGAACAGTCTGGATAAGTATTTCTTATTCTCAGAGAAATCCCATATGGTAGCTACTAGTATAACCATTTTAAAGCTGGCACAACTAGGCTCAGAAATGTTAAGTAATTTATCCAAGATCACACATCAAATAGACGATCTGGGATTCCAACCCAGATCTGTTTAGCACTGGATCTTCCTTTGTCAAGAACCCTGTTCATACTGCAGATATTTCTAGGAACTTAGAGGTTCCCAGAACAAGTCACCTTCTGAATAATCAGTGTACTGTGCTCAGGACTGAAGATTACCTAACAATGGTCTTACTGGGAAACAAGATGTGAACATATTAGGAGATGAGTAATAGCACATGGCCCGAGCATTTTGGTGCTGAGGGAGGAATTACAGTAGGCAAAAGTAACAAGAAACATTGGAGAATTTTTGATAGGAGGAAAAAGGGGGGAAATTATTTCAAATTCAAGTGGTTGATTGAAGCCGTAGAAATAGAAAAACCTGAGACATGGTGGGAGATTGTAAGTAAATTCTAGAGCCAGCCGGTTCATGAATTAGAACCAGAAGAGGATGAGATTGCCCTGGGAAGGAGGGCAACTGTTAGCCAACAATTTACAGTGTCGGCGGAGAGCAGGGAACATGGGATGGAAGGCAGGTGGAAGAGGCAGGGAAGTTCCCCCAAAGCCGATTTCAATAGTGTCAATATCACCCTGTATGGACCTGGACTCCAGTGGCTAAAAAAGGAGATGCATTCTGAAGGAAATTTTGAATAAGATCTGGAAACAATAGAGACGAGACACAAAGAGAAGGTGACAGTTGTAGGGTCTTGTGTCGATGCTCATGCAGTGGGGACTTACCGTAGCATGGGTAGAAAATACGGGTAATGCCATGAAGTGTGCGGTACACCAAGTTAGTGCTGGGTTTCTCATCAACAAGCTTCTTTTGTATGCAGCTCGCAGAATGTCTCTCAAAGATCAGCAAGGTAGATGTCATTTTCACCATGCTATAAATAAGCACTCAGGAGTCCAAGGAGTTCAAGTGACTTGTCCAAGACTATTTGATTTTTTTTATTTGAAGCCTGAAATCCCTTAGAGAGTTCAGGTAATCAACACATTGACGTTAAGTATGAGGGAACCACAGAGCACCAACATCCAGGGACTGGAGGTGGAACAAGAGAGGCCAGGTCGGCAGCTTCCACAGAGCTGACATCGTGGTGGGATCACGTCTCACCTTGAGAATTAATGTTCAGCCCACTGTCACTGTGTCATGTTCCCCCTGAGAACTATCAGGCTGCTCTCCTAACAGGTGCTTCTGCTTTAGCGTTGGGCTCCTTCAGCATAGTCCCCGTGCGGCAGCCAGCATTAGCCTGCTGAAATCTGTCATCGCACCCCAGTCTTCTGCTCTGAGTAGAGGCGCGCTTCAAGGTCAGCATTGTCCCAGCCACCTGTGCTTTGCCCCCTCCCTGACCTTATCTCCCTACAGACTGAATCCTGGCTGTGACTCATGCCCACCAGGCAGGCTCCCATCCAGAGCCTTTATCCCGCTGTTCCCTCTGCCTAGAATGGCTCTATCTGGATGGTCATGGTCACGCAATTACTCCTCATTTCACACCCTTTCCTGACTTGTCCTTAAAATCATGCCTCCACCACCCTTATCAGCTTCAATCTGCTCTGCAGATTGTGTCTCCATCTTACACACTATGTGTTCAATTTATTTTTTTGCCAGCTGATTCCCAATTTTGGACCAAAGCCTCATGAAAGCAGGTTTTGGTCACTTTTGTTCACTGCTCTATCCCCAGTGCTCCAGGAGTCTCTTGTGTATGCTAGGGTTTCAAAAAAAAAAAAAAAAAAAAAAAAAAAAAATGTGTTATCCAAATGAATGGATGAATTTCACAGCATTGAGGGGTTTTTTTGTTTGTTTTTTTGTTTTAAATATCTGGACCATGTAACTATTTTTTTTTGAGATAAAGTCTCACTCTGTCCCCCTGGGTAGAGTGCCATGCTGGCATCAGACCTCACAGAACCTCAAACTCCTGGGCTCAAGTGATCTCTTGCCTCAGTCTCCTGAGTAGCTGGGACTACAGAGACCTACCACAACACCTGGCTATTTTTTCTATTTTTAGTAGAGACAGGGTCTTACTCTCGTTCAGACTGGTCTTGAACTCCTGAGCTCAAGCAATTCACCCACCTCAGCCTCCCAGGGTATCAGGATTAAAGACCATATAATCTTGTGTGGTCATGAGGGCCCATTTCTTTGTTACCATGTCACAAGCTGACACTTTAACCTACCAGGTGGTGGTCACTGTGACTCCCAAACTTGACACACTTCAGTCCACTCTTTTTCCTGACCCATATGTGATCTGCAGTGTAGCAGGATTAGAGAAAGTAGACTTAGGATTTCTTCCTACTCAGACTTAGTCACCCACTAGCTGTGTTAGCATAATCATTTACCCTCCTCAAGCCTCGGAGACCCTGTCAGTAAAGTGAGGATAATAATAGCTTCCTCTTGGGCTTGAGAACTGAAAGGATTTGATATTTAGATACGATATGAAAAACAATTTTTACAATTAGTATGATCTGTGGGCCTGTACAATTTAAATACCAAATGTCTTTTGAACTAAAACTCTCCATCATGCAATTGCTGTCCATGTGATAGAACTTAGCCTGGATTTTGCAGTCAGAAGTTGACACTCGGCATTCCTGTAGGAAATGGAATTCTGAGAGAGCAGATCATGCTGAGTCTCTTCCAAATTAGGTCTTCATTTGATTTAAACACCTGAGACTTTCTAGAAGGAGCATAAAAGGGCTTTAAAAAGTCAAATACAAAGAGTTGGCAACCATTTGCTTTCCTGAATGATCAAATTGGGCGTGCATTCTAGAAGAATGGCTAGTAAGCCCTTCCTCAGAAAGCTGGATCTCATCACACCTTTACCACAGGATGAACGCTTCTGCTGCAGGCTCCTAGCCACCTGCACAGAACACCGTAGAGTTCTCAACCAGATAACTCAAGGAAACTTCTTTAGGGTGAAGGTGAGTGGAATCTAACCTTTCCCATGTTGCTTTGTGATGATCTGCTGATATGTGTTTGTTTTATGCTTCTATTTTCTTCCATAGACTGGGAGTTCCTTAAGAACTTGTATCTTCCATCCTAGTAAATTTAGTCACAAATTATGATTGACATAGTAGAAGTGTTCACCAAATATTTGAGGAAGAAAAGTAGAAAGGGAAAGAAGGTAGGAAGAGAGTGAAAAAGGGGGAGGGAAGACGGGAGGATGCTGAGGGAGCTAGACAGAGAAGATTCTACTTTCAGATTTTAATTTAGCCCCATCTTGGAGAGAAACATTTCCTAAGATGCTTTTCCTAGTTGGTAGGCTGGCATTATACATGTGTGTCAGAAAATCTGCAGCAAACAACATGAGAAATATTCTCTGCCATTTCCTCCTCTGCTGGGATTGAAATGATGTTGCTAAGAGAAGACATGGAATACCAAGGAACCCTCATCATTTAAAATATGAGATTCCCTCTCTCATTTGAAGAGACATCAATAATGTTGAAGTGTCTGTCCCTGTAGTGTCTTTACAATTTAGCGCTTGTAAAAATGAGACTTTCCAGCTCATTAATTTGCTTACACAAATAGAGCCCAGAACCAGTTAATCCTGAAAAGCGACTACTCTATTTTCATCCCGTAATGACTGCTTCATGCCTGGACTTCAGCCTAAACTAGATAAAGGCTCTCGACAGAGACTAGTCATTCCCCACCTGGGCTACTCAAAAGAAACTACTCAAAAGGGAAAACAAATCAACACAGCATGGCAGGTGCTGGTCATTTCCTTTCCTGAAAATGGCAGAGAACATCATTATTCAATCCAAAGGCAAGGCCTCAGCAGCCAGGTCAAAATTGTTATCAGCCAACATGAGACGTATAGCAAAGAGGTTTAGATGACTTCCCTGAGAGCCAGCATCAGATTGAAGCCCCTCAGTCCAGGTCCGTCAGATCTTTCTGAGGGTACTTTTATGAATTACTCTCTTAGAGCTTTGTCCAAGGGCTCTAGTAGCAAGAAAAACCTGGCATTGTTTACATATGTTTAATACTCCATTCTTTCAAATGCAGAGTTGCAAAGAGCAGAGACCTGACAGTAATAGTAACTGGTAACTTGCTCTGGCAATTCTCCCCTTTAACAGAACCCATGGTCTAATTCCTGTAGCCTGGAGTCAAAAGTCCATCCTTAGTAGCAAAGTATTCATTGCTCTCGTGATTTCACCCCAAGTTAGTCTGTCCCTTTCTCCTTCACCTCTCAAGGTCATGGATCCACCATGCCAGACTGGACGCTATCCCCAAAAACAGCCGGCCACAAAACTTCATTGATGGAAGCATCATCATAACAGCCATCACCCAGTTTTACCTTTCAAACCCAGGTCAAAGGTTTCCCATGGTCCTGAGTTAATGAATCAAATCACCCTCTACGTGCCTTGCTGTAGCCCAGTACTCTGCATTTCTCTTACAATACATGCTTCTGTATTGTATCTATTCTCAGCTAATCATTCATTCATTAGAACTTAATTATAAAACTAGGTTTTGTGCATTCAGTCTGATCAGGTAACTGCAAACTGACTCTGAATGAACTCCACCTTGATGTGACTACACTGGATGTGAAATGAAGCTCAACCCACCTGCTAGGTCAGGCAAATTGCCGGAGCCTCAGAATAGGAACTCTATCCAAATTTCAAAACTGTGTAGGCTCTTGGGGGTACCCAGTCTATTTATTGATAGAAACTTTTTAATGCATTACTAATTTTAATTCCTGTAAAGTATTGGGCTAATTAATTATCTCACAGTCGTTCACTGCCTATGGCCAATACATGGAGAGTCAAACGTGCGTAGTGAATGGATAAAAATAAAATGATTCTAAAACTAATTTCCCAAGACAGGAGAGACACATTCTCTCCCCTGGCCTCTGTGCCCTTACGTGTACTGCCTTGCTGGCCCATTTTCCCATGAGAGAGCTAGCTCGATGAAAACAAACAGTTCTATCTATTCATCTCTGTATCTCCAGTGCTCCTTATATACAGCAGGCGCTTAGTAAATGTTTAATAAATGAATGAATGAAAGTAAATATAGACCTAATGGAAGAAGTCTGCCCTAATGGAGCAGGAGCCTCCCTGGAATGGGTGAGTTACATTTACGGAGCTCTGTCTGTATGATCTTGGTTGGACCCAAGTCCTTTACTTTCTCTGATGTTCTTTCTTCAGTGGGATTGTGGGGACTCAGTAAAATACTGATAATCCGTGTTCAGTACCTGACAGATCAGAAGAGCAATGCCAGAATTCAAACCCAGCACTCTCTGAATTTGGGCACAAACACTTAACAGCTGTGTGACAGTTACTTTCAATAAGTCTCATTTTTTGCACAGGTAACGTAACAAGTTTTGGAGCAGCTGCTCTCTAATGTCTCATTCAGTTCTGAGATTCTATAACCCTTTCGGCTTAAATTAAGAAATATTTGCTGTAGTTGGGTTATAGCATTCATATGGAAGTGTGGTTTCATAGTAGGGCTGAGTACTTTGGATACTTTTTCTTCCATTCTTGAGATACTTTGCTAAGAATATGTTCCAGGTCCATCCATGTAAACATAAAAGAGGTAAAATCTCCATCTATTTTTTTTGTATTATTAAATTATAGCTGTGTACATTAATGCAATCATGGGGCACCATACACTGGTTTTATAGACCATTTGACACATTTTCATCACACTGGTTAACAGTGTGATGCCTTCCTGGCATTTTCTTAGTTATTGTGTTAAGACATTTATATTCTACATTTACTAAGTAGTTTCACATGTAATCTTATAAGGTGCACTGCAGGTGTAATCCCACCTATCACCCTCCTTCAATTCTCACCCTCCCTCCTCTCCCTCTCCCCTTTCCCCCTATTATTAGGTTATAACTGGGTTATAGCTTTCATGTGAAAGCCATAAATTAGTTTCATAGTAGGGCTGAGTACATTGGATACTTTTTCTTCCATTCTTGAGATACTTTTCTAAGAAGAAGCTGGAACATTCCAGCTCCATCCATGTAAACATGAAAGAGGTGAAGTCTCCATCTTTCTTTAAGGCTGCATAATATTCCATGGTGTACATATACACAATTTATTAATCCATTCATGGGCCAATGGGCACTTGGGCTTCTTCCATGACTTAGCAATTATGAATTGGGCTGCAATAAACATCCTGGTGCAAATATCTTTGTTATAAAGTGATTTTTGGTCTTCTGGATATATACCTAGTGGAGGAATTGAAGGATCAAATGGCAAGTTTATTTTTAGATCCCTAAGTGATCTCCAAACATCTTTCCAAAAAGAACGTATTAGTTTGCATTCCCACCAGCAGTGCAGAAGTGTTTCCTTTTCTCTACATCCACGCCAACATCCACACTACCATATGAATGCTATAACCCAACGACAGCCCAAGATGAAGGGGAAAGAGGAGGGGTAGGGAACAGGAGAGGGAAGGATGGGTGGTGGGAGGCTAATTGGCAGGACCACACCCATGGTGCATTTTACAAGGGTACATGTTAAATCTACTAAGTGTAGAATATGTCTTAACACAATAACTAAGAAAATGTGGTTAAGGTTATGTTAACCAGTTTCATGAAATTATTTCAAATAAATTAAACCAGCACATTGTACCCCATAATTGCATTAATGTACACAAATATAATTTCATTTTAAAAAAGAAAGAAAGAAAGAAAGAAAGAAAGAAAGAAAGAAAGAAAGAAAGAAAGAAAGAAAACATTTCCTTTTGAGCCAGCCTCCATAGTAGGAGATAATACTTATCCAATTATGACTCCTGCTATATCAGCCATATAGCATGCTTTGCCATGTCAATGCTCAAAACTCCATCTTGAAATCCTTCAGATTTCTTTCACAACAGTCTAATTAAGACAGGAAATAATTTATTTTTCTTGTTTGTTTTTAAAATGATAATGTGCAATAGAAACAAAATTATTTCAAGAGAATAGAATGTTATCAATATATCTAAGCCACTATCTAACTCCCGCAAAGATAGACACTTCCAGAGGGAGGGAGGGAGGAAGGGAGAGAAGGAAGAAGAAAGGGAAGGGAGGGAGGGAGGGTGGGAAAGAACTGAAAGCAAATTCTTCAAAGATGAGATCAAATGCCATCTTCTTTGGAAATTATCCCATACGTCCAACAATCAGAGTTATTACTTTCTCTTTGGTACTCAAAAAAAGATGTTAATTTTACCTTATTATAGCACTTAGACTGTATAGCAATTAATATATATTTTGCTTACAAATCATAAAAAGATATCTATGTAGATTTTTCAATACAGACTTATTGAAAATAAGTCTTACTTATACAATGAGAATAATAAAAGTACCTACCTCAAAAAATGTCTTGTTAAGATAAGAATTTATTTAAAGCACCTAAATCAGCAACCAGAATATACTAAATATTGAGTTATGTATATTTATATGCCATGTTTTCATCTAAATTTACTTATTGTTTTGCTTTTATCATGGTTTTCTTTTCCTGACAAAAACTTTGTCAAGAGTTTTAAATTTAAATTTAATTCTTATTAAAGCCTAGAGCCATTCATTGTAAAAGGTATTCAATAAACGTTCATTTATTCACTTGTAGGTGTTTACATATTATTTACTGATTGATTGATACCAGTTTTTACTAAACAGTATATTGGGTAAAGTTTACATATAATAAGGTAAACATATTAAAGAGTGTGATTTGATGAATTTTGACACACATATTCTCTTGAACAAAACATGTCCATAATCCCTGCCCCAGTGTAACATTTTCATCTGACTCTCGTTGAATCTCCCGTTCCCAGTGAAGAATTGGTCTGTGTTCCATTACTACAGATTAGTTTGCATTTCCTAAAATTTTATATAAATGAAATTCTATAGTATGTAGTTTTCAATGTCTGTTTTCTTTCACTCAGAATAATTATATTATTTTGAGATAAAACTGTTGCCACATACATTGATAATTCATTTCTTTTTATTGCTTAGTAGTATCCTAATATATATATAATATATGCTATAATTTGTTTATGAATTCACCTGTTAATGAACATTTTAGGTTCATTGTCAGTGTCTTTCAAAAGCAGTTTCTCAATTTTGATAAAATAAATTTTATCAAATTTTTTTGGCTCAGTGCTCGTTGCTCAGGTAGCTAGGGCACCAGCCCCATACACCAGAGCAGGCAGGTTCAAATCCAGCCCAGGCCAAAAAATATCTGGGTGTTGTGGTGGGCACCTGTAGTCCCAGCTATTCGGGAGGCTGAGGCAAGAGAAGCACTTGGACCCAGGAGTTTGAGGTTGCTGTGATCTGTGATGCCAAACACTCTACCCAGGGCAACAGCTTAAGACTCTATCTCAAAAAAAAAAAAAAAAAAAAAAAAAAAATATATATATATATATATATATATATATATATATATATATATGATAAAATTTATTTATATATATAAATAATATATATATGATAAAATTTATTTATTTATATATATAAATAAATATATATATATAAATAAATTTTATCAAATTTTTCTTTCATGGCCCATACCCTTGGTATTACATGTAAAAAAAGAAGGAGGAGGATGAGGAGGAGGAGGAGGAGGAGGAGGAGGAGAAGAAGAAAAATGCCTAACCCAAGCTTTTCTGACTTTGACATCATTAATATTTTGGAATGAAAAACTTTTTTGCTGTGGGTGGGTAAGGGAGTTGGCTGCCCTGTACATTGTAGGATGTTTGTCAGCATTCCTTCCCTCTACCCTCTAGGTAACAGCAGAATGCCCTATCCCAGTTATAATAACAAAAAAAAATTTCCAGGTATTGCCGAATGTCTCCTGGCAGGAAAGACCAAATTGTCCCCCTCCCCCGTTAGAGCACCACAGTCCTTAGGTCCTTAACCAAGGTTACAAAAAATTTTTCCTGTATATTGTCATAGGAGTTTTATGATTTTAGGTTTCACATTTATGCCTATGATAAAGTTTGAGTAAGTCTTTGCATATGGCATAAGTCACTGTTAAAATTCAATTTTTTGCACATTGATGTATAATTTGTTCCAGAACCAATGCTGGCCTCACAAGAAAGAGTTGTGAAGTATTTCTTCCTCTTTGATTTTCTAGAGCAGCTTGTGTAAAATTGATATTGTTTTTTTCCTAAACATTTGGTAGACTTTTTTTCAGCAAATCCCTTTGGGGCCCAGAATTTTCCTTGTGAAAAGGGTTTTAACAAAAAGTTTATCCTTAAAAATCCTTCCATCTTGGTATTTGTTGTATATTAGTCTCATTTATTCTTTGTTTCCTTTTTTTCTTTTTTTAGATTAATTATTTTCATGATTCCAAGGCATATGTTTTGTTGACCTAAACTGTATTGGGCTAATGAGGGCTTGATTTAAGGTATTTATATATCTTCAGTTTATCACAAAGTACCTACAAGTTATAACACTTCAGTAATTTTTTTTTAATTAAATCATTGCTGTGGGTGCCAAGACCCATGATCAGCACCCTCCCACCTCCAGAAGAGCTGTGCTGGGACCTGTGATCAGCACCCTACCACCTCCGGAAGAGCTGTACTGGGACCCGTGATTGGTACCCTCCTGGACCTCTGGAAGAGCTGCACCCTCCTGGATCTCAGAAAGAGCTGCGCTGGGACCTGGACCCCACAAATTGGACCTCCCCACACCCTGACCAGGAACTCCGGGAGCCATGCAAACCCACCTCCTCTCTCCTGTACCCTCCCTGCCTCCACACCACCCGCCCATCTGGCCAGGGACTCTGGTAGCTGCATACCTTCCGAAGCCCACCCTGCCTCTGGGCAGAGCCCTTCTCCTGGCCAGAGACTGCTAGAGCCTTGGGGACTCTGTGCCAAAGTCACTGGATGCCAGGCACTCCCAGAATCATGTTCACCACCCCCCACCCTGTTGCTGGATCCGGGGGTGTCACACACCGGAGCTGCTCCCACAACCAGAACTCCCTGGCTGGGGCAGCCTCAAAAGAGCTACACAGAGTCACTCCCTACAAAGATCCAGCAACAATAGAGTGATCCCCCCAGGTCCAATCTCGTAGACACCTCCCCAACTCTGAGGAAGGCAAGAGGCAATGGTGAAAAACAATCATTAGACGAAATCAAAGGAAAAACTCTGGCAATACGAATAATCAGAGTAGATCAACTCTCCCAAGGAACAATGGGGCAGACACAGCACAAGATCCCATGCACAAACAAATAGCTGAGATGTCAGAAATTGAATTCAGAATCTGGATAGCAAATAAGATCAAATTAGAATTCCAAGCAGCAACCCAAAAGATGTCTCAAGAATTCAACCAATTCAAAGACCAAATGACCAAAGATTTTGACACATCAAGACAAGAAGTCACAGCCCTCAAAGATCTGAGAAACACAGTCAAATCCCTCAGTAACAGAATGGAGCATACAGAAGAAAGGATTTCTGACATTGAAGACAAAGTTTTCAAATGCTCCCAAACTGTCAAAGAGGAAGATAAATGGAGGGCAAAAACAGATCACTCTCTCAGAGAGCTCTGGGATAATGCAAAGAAAAACAATATTCGTCTTATAGGGATCCCCGAAAGCGACAAAGTGGCTTCACAAGGCACAGAGTCTCTTCTCCATGATATTATGAAGGAGAACTTTCCACACATGACAAGAGATTCTGAAATTCAGATAGCAGACAGTTTCAGAATTCCAGCACAACTCAACCCAAATAAGACATCTCATAGACACATCATAATCAATTTCGCTAAAGTTAATATGAAGTAAAGCAGCCAGACAAAAGAAAATTATCACCTACAAGGGCAAGAATATTAGAATAACTGCAGATCTCTCTGCTGAAACCTTTTAAGCTAGAAGAGGATGGTCATCCACATTTAATCTCCTAAAACAAAATAACTTTCAACCCTGGATCCTGTACACAGCTAAACTGAGTTTCATTTATGGTGAAGAAATTAAATACTTTAATGACATTCACATGTTGATGAAATTTTCCACAACTGAACAAGCTCTCCAGGATATTCTCAGATCTATCCTCCGTAAAGACCAGTGTAATCCCCCACCACAATAGTAAACCCACCCAGAAAATTTTGATCAAATTCCAACTTCCACAGTCACAAAAAGATTAAAAAAGTCCACTGGACTCTCGAAAGGCTTATCAATATTCTCAATTAACGTGAATGGTTTAAATTGACCTCTAAAGAGGCACAGGTTGGCTGACTGGATACAAAAACTCAAGCCAGACATCTGCTGCATACAAGAATCTTATCTTACATTAAAGGACAAATATAGACTCAAGGTGAAGGGATGGTCATCTATACTCCAGGCAAATGGAAACAGAAAAAAGCAGGCATTGCAATCCTATTCTCAGATGCAATAGGTTTTAAACCAACCAAAATAAGGAAGGATAAGGATGGACACTTCATATTTGTTAAAGGTAATACTCAATATGATGAGATCTCAATTATTAATATTTATGCACCCAACCAGAACACACCTCAATTTATAAGAGAAACTCTAACAGACATGA
>CAUYPK010073816.1:0-43190 GCA_963574355.1 Loris lydekkerianus
TTCATATGAAAGCTATAAATTAGTTTCATAGTAGGGCTGAGTACATTGGATACTTTTTCTTCCATTCTTGAGATACTTTGCTAAGAAGAATATGTTCCAGGAAGGGGAGGGAAGGGGGGAGGATGGGTGGAGAGAGGGTAATTGGTGGGACCACACCTACGGTGCATCTTACAAGAATACAGTTGAAACTTACTAAATATAGAATATAAATGTCTTAACACAATAACTAAGAAAATGCTATGAAGGCTATTTTAACCAGTTTGATGAAAATATTTTGAATTGTATATAAAACTAGCACATTGTAAAAAAAATAATAAAATACAAATCAATATATTTATCAAAAATTAAAAAATATATAGTCATACATCAATAGAATGATATATGTTAATGTAGAATAATCTGCAATGACAGCTTAAGTGAAAAACAAGTTGCTCTTGTGTGTGTAATAAATGTTTCTGTGTGTGAGATATTGTTCATTTTAAAGACGGATTTCCTATAAAAAGAGAGAGATATTCTACATGATAATTTGTGGAAAACAGCTGGCTACTTGGTGAGGGAGATGGTTTCTAACTTAAATCTTTCCCTGAAAAGCATTCTGCTAGATCAATAATTTAACTTCAAATAAAATGAGAAAAATACTAGAAGAACTTTTTGAATAAGTTGCTTTTAAATATTAGGTATCACAGAAATTTTAAAGTTCAGAGAATTTGGACACATAAAAATAAATCTTTTGAATGTCAGAATCAACTATAAACTAAGGAAAGATATTTACTAGTAAAGATATTACATAGTAAAATGTACATAATATGAGGTAGATAAAATATGAATAATTTAGTATCAATAACCCTTATAAATTATAGTTCACACTTGAAGAAATAATACAGGAGCTCCTGCACGCACACCCACAGTTCTTTAATCTGTATCCATCAGTTCTTAATCTGTATCCATCTATTCAGAGAATTTTCATTAGTTCTTTTATTAGATTAGGTCTGCTCATGACAACAAATTGTCTTAAATTTTCTTCAACTGAGAATATGCCCATTTATTATTTTATTCTCTAATCACAGTTATCACAGTTTCTGTTTTCCCATTTCAGTGCATTATTTATATGTTTGTAATCTGCTGTTAAAAAATAACACTGCTATGGGGGCAGGACACAATTATAAGAGAGATTTTATCTAACAAATGCAATCAGTGTAATCTAGTTCTTTGTACTCTCAGTGAATCCCAAACAATAAAAAAAAAAAGGACAATCTAGAGAGAACCTAAAAAAAAAAAACCAAACAAACAAATAAAAAAAAACACTGCTGTCATACACACGCCACAGGAAGACACATGCCATTCTTCTCCATTCCATCAAAATGAAAAATATCTGCTTTTCATGTTCCCATATTCTTTTCTGTAAGTGTGTGTGTGTACATGTAAAACATTAATTATATTTTTTCAATAACCCAATCATGAGTTTGCTTTTGTGTCGTACTGAGTTTTCAAAGGTCCCTCTGTCAGATGCACAAATAAAACTAAACAGGGTTGCTTGTGTTTCCCTCATCCAGTCCTAACACAAACTGTATTTTTTCAGCTTTGCATATAACACTCTGCTCCATGTTGACCTAAGTGTTCTTTTCAATTAGTACTGCCCATGTTTCTCCATTGCTCTGGTCTCTTAAGCTCAGAAAAACAGTATAGGACATGTACGGATGTCCTTCAGAGGCTATTATCTGGGCATAGCATCACAGGGAAAGTTAAAATAAATAAATCAGCAAATAAGTAAAATAGATATGATTGATTGATAGATAGATAGATAGATAAAGAGGCAGGTCGATAACTCTCCAAGTGGAGTTGGTGAGGCAGGAAGTGTGTCTGATAATTTTTGCATCTCAGTTTCTCATAGATATTCAATATTCATTATTTGCAGAACAAATGACCAGAATTACATTCAGATTACAGTTAAGGTATGAATGAAACATGGCTCATTTTTAAAAATCCTATTAAATTACAATAATTAAAGCAGACAATACTAGTATATAATGAGACAACAAGACAGAGAAAGAGGATGCCCCCAAACTAAATCACATATAGAAATTTAATGCATGAAAATTGAGGCACCATAAATGAATAGTGAAATAACAGATCTTTTGATAAAATTTCTTGGGAAAATTCAATATATTTTTGAAAAAAGTCATTAAATTAGATCAAAATGTATTTTGATACATTTTGGGACCTTACATTTAAATACATTTTGATTATACCTATAATTATCAATCAAAATAATATATTTGCTGGGGGAAGGTGGGAATGGATAAATTCACACCTATTGGATATAGTGCACACTATCTAGGTGAAGGGCACACTTATAATTTTTTTTTTTTGCAGTTTTTGGCCAGGGCTAGGTTTGAACCTGACACCTTGGCATATGGGGCCGGCGCCCTACTCCTTTGAGCCACAGGCACTGCCCTACACTTATAATTTTAACTCAGTCTGTATAAAAACAAAGTAGGTTAAAAAAAAAAAAAAAGTGCGCCCCCAGCATGCTAAAATTGAAAAATTAAACAAAAATTAAAATAATGTCAAAAATATATTGATAATATATATTCACTATGGTCTAAAGCACTAAAAGTGTCATTAATCCTAAAATTATAATAGGTGAGAATAGAAGAAAACATTTTAAATATTGCTATTTGAAAGGATTTTCAAAGGAGAAATACAATAACAAGAGTCATAAAATATAGAAAATTATAAAATCTCACAATTTTGAAAGTATGTAAAAAAAATATGCAAGCTCTAAAAAAGAGCTATAGCTTTTCAGAAACTTGGGAATTTTATTCATACTTTAAAATAATATATACCGACCCCAAAGTAAAAGGCAAGTAGGCCAACAGAAAAAGGCTATGAGTAGGCATGACCCACAGAACTGCAAATAATTACATGGAAATGTGCTCAATCTTGGTAATAACCTGGGAAAAGATAAATTAAAATGATGACATGCTACATTTTTCCTCATCAAATTAGTCAATAATTTTTTAAGTGATTTCATTAAATAGGATTTAAGGAAGATGATATTTATGCTCTCATTATGTAAAGTGTGGTTCTTCAACACTTATTTTTAACACTTTGTGGCTATTAAAAATAATAAGTCAGTACCCTAATCATTATTAATGGAATGATATTTAAGATATACTAAGTAAAACAAAATGTCAGTCAACTATAACAATAATGAATTCAGTTTTATCTTGAAAGAAAATGATAGGAAAACACATCTAGAAGTATAGGTAGCATTTTAACAATAGGTTTCATAATATTTGAACTATGTATGTACACACGTGCATATTCATCTACGTGTCAAAAATGCTCACTGATATTCTTAATTGAAAAAGAGGAGCATAATATTTATACTACCAAAAAATGTGGTTTTAGAGATTACTGCAGGTGATATTTACAATAGTACAAACAAAATATATAGCTTATCCAGTCTCTATTGGGGAATTTATTATTTACATTTTCTTTTACACCTCAGGTATGGCTTTCACTAGCTAAAACAAACAAACATAACATAAATAGGTAAGTAAGCTTTTTAAAGCTAATGTGTATCAGAAAATGTGCTAATTGATTTGTACACTGTGTCTTATTCAACAACAACCTGAGGTAGTTAGTATGATTACCCTTGTTGAATAGCTAAAACATAATTTCAAAATGAAAGTACTATGTCCAAGAACGCACAGCAGGTAAGTAGTGACACAGAGATTGACTCCTCGGGGATCCCTCAATGCATGTCAGCACTTCCTCCCGCCATCTGAAAGGCCTCTTACTAAGTATCTACTCTGTCTCCATGGTTCTTCACAGGATGACCCTCTTACAGCTGATTTTTCCTGATAAGGGGCAAGATGCAAAGGATTTAATAAAATTCCTATGGTCTCACCATGACAAAAGCTTGTAGTCCCTGCATTTCTTTCCTTTACCATATTACTATTAGTCAAGAAGGATTTGGAAGACTTCCCCCATTACTCCAAAAAGATTCATAAGATTCTCAAGCACCAGGAATGGTCACAGTTAGGCACCCAACAAATGTCAACAGAAGAGGCCTTACCCATGAAATACCACATATCAATCACAGCACCACAGATTCTCAAAGATTGAAAGATGGATCCCAAGACATCAGGGATTACTCACCTCTTGGCACATCCATCCAGTATTTATTTTATACTTGTGATATCTTGATCAATTTTATCCTGTCTCATCTCTACAGATTCACAAATACCTCTGTGTGCTAAGACCAAGGGGGAAGAAGCAGATGACGAAACATGAGCCATCTGAGCCCCTGTTGATAATGGCCCTTCCAGGATTTAGTTTAGGGAGCTCCAGATTTCAGAAGTCAATGATCACAGGAGATAAAGTGGGGAAAGGTGAAAAAAGGCTGTGACGTGTAGTTTTGTTTGGAGCAGACAGGGAATTACACAGATGAAAGGTGAGAACAATGAAACTATTAATTGCTGAGGAAATGACTCTGAAACCTACAACAAAATATTTTGATTTTCCTTTAAAATTAAATTCTTATGTAGCCTTCATAGACTAATAAGCTTACATTAATCCTGATTTTGCATTGAGTGCCAGTCCATTCCGCGTCACAAGAACATGGATCCTGAATGAGATCAGTGCACCTAAAACACAGAATTAAATTTTCAGGTAAGTAAACATTAAACCATGACTAGAAGAGAGTTTCACCCTTTAAAATTTTCTTTTCTTGTTTGGGTAGAGCAGAGTCTATTCCTGGTTCCTTATCCTTGAAGGTGATTTGACTGAAAGAACTGATCTATTTTTATTTTTTCCCATTTTCCCAAAGGCAATAGAAAGAAGAAACAGTTTTAAAAGATAAAAAAGTGCATGTAGGGGTTATGTAAGACATGGAAGTCTGTCATGGCCACATTGCATTGCAGTGAGGTGTACGCCTACAAGGTCAGCAGCACAACTAGAAAAGTAAATCTGCAGCCAATGGCACAGCGCCTCTGTGATATAGAGGGATCTAGATCTGTTCTTCTTTGCCAACTGTATCTCCTAAAAATAACCCCACTCTATATTCGTACAAACTAATATTCTACCCATGAGCCAGAGTGTTATTATACAATTTCATAGAGTCATGAAATACCTTCCATATACATAGGGATGAACAAATCATCCTAATTAGGAACATTTTATGTGCTAAGTATGTGGTATTATCTCTACACAGAGCAAATGATAGAATGTCTCATCAGCTTACCAGCTACTCCTATTACTATGAGCAGTTACATTTATGTACATTAAAATCTAATTAATCCACATGTATTGAAAATTACTTTATGATAATGAACAGAAACAAAAGAAGGGCAGAGATAATGTATCAGTACATTGTTTTAGCTAAAACTAGAAGCATCTGTCATCTTAACAGTACTTAGCTCTTGTCTTAAGAAAAAGCATAATTAAAACAATCTTTATCAACATTCCCTTGACATTACATTTTAAATAGTATACCTTCATAGAGTTAATAATAGAAGAAATAAGAATAGCTACCTTTCATGCAGACAAGGATTTGAGAGGCAATCATTTGCATTTATTTCACAGTGTGTTCCGAAAAACTCACTCTTGCAGTCACAGGTATAATGATTGATACCATCAATACAAGCTCCATCATGGAGACAGGGCTCTGATAGGCATTCGTCTATATTTACTTCACAATGAATACCTATGTTAGAATAGACAAGGCAAAACATGAGACCATTTAAATGCAAAACTTAAAGGTTTGTTCCTTATGGTAAACATCACCAAGAAGTCAAGGCTTCCTCCTCATAAGGATAATGACATCTTGTAGCAAAAGAAAACATTTTTCAAGGTTAAGCAAGTTTAGGTCTGTGAACTCACAGACTACTAATTTAATAGGAATGAGAAAAACAAAGCACAAACTTAATCTATCCAGAAGATTTATTTTTAAGTTGAGTTGTTTGTTGAGAATATTACTGAATTAATGAATTATATACCATGTTATCACTACAAATACTAATTCAGAATTTTTAAATAATCATTGAAAGTCACACATTTCTTACCTACTAGAATTAGGAAAGACTTTAAAGTTTCCCAAATATGGTCTTAACAAGTCTATTAATGGGTTGTCAGAGATTTCTAAATGTAATTAACTTTTTTCTAAATACCTGGGGTTTTCAAAGGTCAAGTTGTGAATATTTATTAAGAACCTACCACGTGCTACCTCTAAACTCAACTAGGGGTACTAATTTTTTTTTTTTAAGTCCTGTTAACCCAGAAACATTATCAAGGAGACAAATATTTATAGACAGAAAAAATGTAGAGAGCAACATAAGCCTAATAAAAAGCAAGACTGTGTTTCAGGTTTCCCATGTTTAAAATATTGAGAAAAGGTGGAGAATTCTTATAAAATGATTAGAGGAATCCATTTGCCCATTGTGTCTATTTGCACTGTGTCCATTTTCTTATCATAAAAACTACCCTTGTGATTGAGCATTTTACTGGTGTGCCCTTTCTGAAGGCTGTAAGCATACTGTGTGAGTTAATGCTCATCAGACTTGCAGGGAGATCCCATTAACCCCAACTCACCGGTGCATAAGCAAGGTTCCAAGACTTTAATCAATGCTTCCAGATCACATAGGCCATATGGCATATCAGGGTACATATCCTATTCCTCTAACTTAGTCTTCTAATCATTATTTTAAATTACCTATCCTGCAAATGCCATGATATGTGCAGAAGTTGCTATGCTGAGTAATACAGTAGATACCAATCAGAAAATTTGGCACTTGAAGCAAGCACACAATGTTTACTTGGGAATAAAGATGAGTAATAAGTTTATTACAATGAATAATCATAATAATAATAGCTGAAGCATGGAGCCCTCACTGTGTGCCAGGTACATTAAATCTCAAAAGTTCATGGTACACAGTTTTATTTCCTACTTACATGAGGGTCCACTACAGATTCTCTTTAAATTGTCTTCATTTTCAGACACAGAGCATAGTCTTTCTGAGACATTGACATTAATGTTCAAGAGGAAAAAGGGCACTTTCCATCCCGTTTACATTAGCTTACTCATGTGACTTGGATAGGCCAATATCATGTAGATGACTTTTTTAATTTCTAGTTTATTTATTTCAAAGTATTAATTAAGGAGTACAAGTGCTTATATTACATGGAGATACTATATAATGCTTAAATTGGGACTTTTTTGTGTGTCCATCACCAGAACAGTATTCCTTGTATTCAATAAAAAACTTTTTAATTCCACAACCACCTTCCTGGCCGCTCCCTTATTGGTTTCTCAAGTCTTTTATGTTGCTTTTTGCCCATATTTACACATCTATCACCTACTTCCCAAATATGGTCTTAGCGAGTCTATTAATGGGCTGTCAGAGATTTCTAAATGTAATCTAACTTTTTTCTAAATACCTGGGGTTTTCAAAGGTCAAGTTGTGAATATTTATTAAGAACCTACCACGTGCTATCTCTAAACTCAACTAGGGGTACTAAGTTAGGAACCTACTATTTAGGAATGAAAACATATGGTGTTTGCTTTTACACTCCTGACACACTTCCCTTAGGATAATAGTCTACAGGTCCCTTTGTATTGCTATGAATGACATTATTTCATTCTTATTTAAAGATGGACAATACTCCATGATATATGCATATATATTCCACGTTTTCTTTATCCACTCACGAATGAAAGGCACGTGGATTAATTCCATATCTTTGAATTGTGCTGTAATGAACATTTGATTTAAAGTATCCTTTTGATAAGATGACTTAATTTCCTTTGGATAGATTCTCAGCAGTGGGACAGATGGATCCAATGGTAGGTCCACATTTATCACTTTAAGGAATCTTCATACTATTTTCCATAGAAATTGGACTAATTTTCAGTCCCATCCAAGACATACAAGCATTTCTATCTCTCTGAATCCATGCCAGTATTTTGGCTTTTAAATAATGGCATTCTTGTAGGAGTAAGGTGGTATTTCGTTGTAGTTTTAATTTGTATGACATGAGTAGTCATGTTTGGTGGTTTTTTTTACATGCTTATTGGCTAATAGTCTATCTTCTTATGACAAGACAGACTTTACCCATGTTTTGATGTTTGTTGTTTTTTCCTTGCTGATTTGAGTTCTTTACAGAATTCTGGATAGCAACTCCTTGTCAGATGCATATTTTATAAATATTTTCTCACATTCTTTAGGTTGTCAATGTGCCCTGTTGGTTATTTACTTTTACCGTACATCGGCTTTTTAATTTAATTAAGACCCATTTACTTATTTTTGTTTTTGTTGTATTTACCCTTGGCATCCTAATCATAAATTCTTTGCCTAGGCCTATGTCTAAAAGAGTCTTTACTACATTTGGGACTTTTATAAAAGTAGAGACACAGACCAATGGAACAAAAAAGAGAACCAGAAATAAAACCATCTACCTATGATCAACTGATCTTCGACAAAGCAGACAACAAGATAAACTGGAAAAATAATGCCCTTTTCAATAATGGTACTGGGAAAATTAGATAGCTACATGCAGAAGAATGAAACAAGATCCCTGTCTCTTGATGTATGTAAAAATTAAGATGGATTAAAGACTTAAATGGAAATTGTAAAACCATAAAAATTCTAGAAAATGTAGGTGACTCTTAAATCTTCAACATGTATTTCACAGACCAAAGCAAGTCATGTCACCAAGTACAACATAAATGGAATGGTAAAGACTGTCCCTGTTCTTGGAAAGGGAATATATTTATGACAATAATGATATTTAGTACCTCTACTAAATATCATCTCATTTTTAAATAACCTAATTTAGTAGAGGTACTCAATATCATCTCATTTGCAAATAAAAGTTATTTATTAGTACATCAGAAGGTTTATTAAGATGATTTAAACAACTAGCCAGGGCCTGGTTTAGGTTAATCCAATTACTATTATTTTCCCGATAAATACACAGCTGTATTACATGATTTAGGTGTTTCCAGAGGCACCACTGTTACAATTAATAAGATGAGTGAAAAGTCTCCCTGTAGTATACTGGCAGAGTCAGTCCCAAAATTTTCAGTCAAAAAGAGATGGTCAATTTACCACAGAAGTGTGGGGATTGTGTGCAAATCAAGAGTCTAAATGATGTTGCTAACTTTTTTGATATTAGAGGAATTATTCACCGTGAATTTGTGCCAGGTGGACAAACGGTCAACCAAGTTTACTATTTGGAAATGCTGAAAGGCTGCATGAAAAAGTTAGATGAAAATAACCTGAACTTTTTGCCAACTTATGGTTCTTCCATCACAACAATGCACCAGCTCACACAGCACTTAAGGAGATTTAGGAGATTTAGCCAGTAAACAAATAACTGTCTTGGAATACCCTCCTTATTCACCTGATCTAGTTCCCCAGGACATTTTTCTTTATCCAAAGACCAAGGTAATATTAAAAGAAAGATATTTGGAAGTGGCGCCTGTGGCTCAATGAATAGGGCTCTGGCCCCATATACCTAGGGGGGTGGGTTTGAACCCGGCCCCAGCCAAATTGCAACAAAAAATAGCCAGGGGTTGTGGTGGGCACCTGTAGTCCCAGCTACTTGGGAGGCTGAGGCAAGAGAACTGCCTAAGCCCAGGAGCTGGAGGTTGCTGTGAGCTGTGATGTTACAGCACTCCACTGACGGTGATAAAGTGAGATTCTGTTTCTAAAAAAAATAAAAAAGTATATATTTTCATAGCATTAAGTATATCAAAGATAATAATACAAGGATAACTTGGATGATCATTCCAGAAAAAGAGGTCCAAAATTATTTCCAAGGGTGAAATAGGCACCAGTGTCAATGCATAGGTTCCCAAGGGTAGTTCTTCAAAGGAGACTATAGTGATATTCAGTAATGAGGTATGTAGCACTTTTCTTAGGATGAATGCATGAACTTTATTGTCAGATCTCATATAGGCATCATGGATCTAGAGCCTTTTGTCACCAAGGGAAGAATCCTTATACCAGATGACACAATGATAGTCTGTTTCTGAAATTTATTGTATTCTGGGCTCCTTGTGCCAAGGAACTACCAGTCAGAAAATGACGTTCCTAGTATGCTATGTACTGAATGCTATGTCCCCAAATTCACGTTAAAAATCCTAATTCCCAAGATGACAGTATTAGGAAATGGGCCCTTTGGGTGGCTGATTAGGTTACAAAGGCAGAGCCCTCATGTATCAGATTAGTTCCTTTATAAAATAGGCCCACAGCATCCTTCCACCATGAATCCTTCAACCATGTGAGGACACAGTGATCAGGCACTATTTATGAGCTACAGTAGCCCTCATCACACACAAAACCTCTGCCACCTTGATCTTGGATATTCCATCCTTCAGAACTGTAAGAAACAAGTTTCTGTTATTTATAAGCTAGCCAATCCTAGTCTATGGCATTTTGTTATAGAAGCTTAAATGAACTAAGATACAGA
Organism: Loris lydekkerianus; assembly: GCA_963574355.1. Taxonomy (NCBI): domain Eukaryota; kingdom Metazoa; phylum Chordata; class Mammalia; order Primates; family Lorisidae; genus Loris; species Loris lydekkerianus. The sequence goes on from CAUYPK010073816.1 coordinate 10,480, forward strand.
AGCTCAGTGGGAACAGGGTGCTGCTATAAAGTAGGCACTGGGAGGGCTGGAAACAGGACATTAATATTGTTACTGGAATTTCTTTCTTCAGTAGGTCCTTGGTCTCTGGGATTCAAAGAATGAATCCATGAACCACAGATCAGTGGTAAGATAGGATTTATTACAGAGACAAGAACAAGAACACAGAACAAGCACCAGAGCTCATTGCAGAGGGAAAGGCCTAAGTTTGAAAATCTCCACCTGGATCCTTTGTCTAGCATTGGTTCTCAACCTTCCTAATGCCTCCTAATGCTGTGGCCCTTTAATACACCTCCTCATGTTGTGGTGACCCCCAATCATAAAATTATTTTCTTTGCTACTTCATAACTGTAATTTTTCTACTGTTATGAATCATAATGTAAATATCTGATATGCAGTATATATTTTCATTGTTACAAAGGGGTAGCAACCCACAGGTTGAGAACCACTGGTCTAGTGGTATATAGAATCATATGGATTTTTTGTAGTTACATTTGGCTAGGATTTGGTAACAAATGAATAGATAACAGTCCTTCCTGCTGGGCAAGGTGAATGAGGACATTAATAAATGGATATGGTTCCTTCAGCTCAGGACAAGGTGAATGACCCAGTCTCTTCATGAAATTGCCCAGGTCTAGGAAATGGGGGTCCATGTTCAGTCCTGAATGGGGGAACCCTGTATCACCCCTAGGCCTGTGAAATGCTCACAAGGGAGTAGCAGCCTGATGAGGGCTTTCTAGGTCCAAAGGTGGTTCTGGGGTTGGCACCAGCACCAGCTAAGGATGTGCTATGGTCTCTCTCAACTAACAAGGGACCCCATAGGCTTAAGTCCTGTATACCATCTCTGCCTCACTTGGTTGTCCAGCCTTGGCCTCCCACATCCCATAGTACCAACACCCTGGGGGAGCTGGCAGAAGGTGAGGCAGGTCGTCCTGGGCACCAGGCTCCACCCATGCTGCATCATGACCTACTGGGACAAGTCTTGGTTTTTCTATGCCCATGATTGCCAATAAATGCACAATTAAAGAAGCCACAGCCTTATTTGGAGATCAAAACTCTTAAGTATAAGAGTTCTAGGTTATCTCACATGGTAATCCACTAGACCAGCGTACCTGCCAGGCAAAAATTATGGTAATAAAAACTGCAGAGGAGAAGAAAACTAAATACTTTTTTGAAGTACCAAGACCAGCTTCTTTGACAGAAATTGCATTTCATCCTAGTAATCCTACTCTTGTACACATTTACTCAGGGAAGGGACAAATAAAATTCTGGGATATCAGTTTCCAAATGGCATGCTTATTTCAGAGAGCAAGTAGGTCTGAGAAGCACAACGGGTACATTAGCATAGAGGTAAGCTATGTGCATCCAGGTCCCCATTCAGAACAGCACTCATCTCCACAAATGCTGAAGAAAGTGCCTTCCAACACCCCCAGGAAATGAACTGCCCTGAGCTAAAGGGGCTGCCTTGTCCAAGTTTAGGTACCTCCATGTTTCTACCTCCACTTCAGAGGCATCAACTGAGGCTTCTGTTATAACTAAATCTTAACATCTTCCTTTTCCCATCCTACTTTTCTTTTTTTCTTACAGGCATTGCTACTAAGAGCCCTCCCTCATCAGTCACCAGCATGTACATCTCAGTCTCTTTCCTGGGAAGTCTGACTTATGAAAAATTATCCAGGAAATAAAATTTTCCTTAGAAATTCATTTTATTTATTTTTATTTTATTTTTCTTTTTTTAAATTAAAACATAACTTTGTACACTGATGCATTTATGGGGTTCAAAGTACTGCTTTGATATAATTATTGGTCAGAAAATCAAAAGAAATTGAAAGAATATAGTTATTAACCAAACATATATCATTAGAAAAAAAGATTGTTAGACTATAAATACAAGATATTAAGCCTTGGGTTAAATCATCATGGATTATGCATTTAATTAACAATCATTTTGCTAATATTCTCATTGTTTAGAAAGATTTTATGGGGATATTATGCCTATTTTCAAAAGCTCTCCAAGGAACTTTCACTGATGCTTTGTTTTTGTGTCTATAAATATCACAAGATTGGACAGAGGCTTTTAAAAGTCATTACAGCACTCCTTAGAGCTTTGGGCAAAGGACAAGTGTCAGTAAATATTTGATGATAAAAATGATGATGATTATAATGATGTTCATTTAGATCTTGTCTCCCCACATCTTTTCATACTTCTTTTATGAAAGGAATGAGGGTGACTCTTCACTATTAGGCCATGATAAAATGAAGAATCCTCTCTCTTAGCCTTCATTACCACAGGAATATGGCCTGGCATTTGAGGGCTTCACAGTTCATTGGAAAAGTCATAAAAACAATTATTATGTCGTTAAGAGGAACTTTTGAAGAAGAGATTCAAAATACCCTCTACAAAATTGCTAAGACAAGAACACTATTCTGATTCATATGAGTTCCTTACTGTTTTTTGATCATAATAAATGGGTGAGTCAAGAAAGGCATAAAAGGAAGGCCTGTGTTTTATCAGGAAATCATCTCCGGAGCTTTGAAAAGTCACAAGTTGTTCAAGGTGAAGACACGCAGCGTATATGTAAGTATAAAAAGTCATCTGAGAACTGATTAAAAATGGAAGACTTCCGACAATGGACAGTATTAATCAGGGGGTTTATAGATGAGTCATATTCCAGTTCCAATATAGATAATCCCTTATTACCTCAAGACCCTATGTTTTGACACAGATTAACATGTTTAAATATTGTTAGAACTTACGAACTTCACATATTCATACATGGGCATGTGGTGATAATTTACCAACTCACATTAGTACTAATAAATTCAGGGGAATTTATTTCAAAAAATTATTTGGTCTCTTGTTTATATATTGTAGAAAATATCTTATTATTCAAAGTACTATTTAGTTAATAGATTCTGCTATGGTTCAAACAAACACTATGGGGTTCCATTTGTATGAAAGTACCGAAACTAGTCAAAGTCATAGAATCAAAGACTACAATGCTGGTAGCCAAAGGCCAGAGGGAGGAGGAATTGGAGAGTTCTTGCTTGATGGGAATAAAATTTCACTCAGGGAAGATGAATAAGTTCTAAAGATTGGTGTATAACAGAGTGCCTGTAGTTACCAATATGGTATGTGCACTTTAGGATATGTTATAAGGATAAATCTCATGTTAACTGTTCTTACCACAAAAATGTTGATAAATAACCCAGAAAAGAATATGAAGAAACTTGGGGAGGTCATGGATATGTTTGTATATTATCTTGACTATGGCAATGGTATCCTGGATATATGCAAATGTCCAAATTCATTAAAATGTATATATTAAATGTATAAAATTTTATATATTAAATTATTATATATCATAAATATAAAAACAAACTTTACTTAATTATGTACAAAAATACATTTATTCTCATAGAACTACTGTGAAAATTAAATAAGCCTGGCCAAAGTTACTGCATTGCAAGTGCAACAAAGGACAGATTTTGGAAACCATTATTCTAGGCTAGTGTAAAGAGTGCTGCAAATGTTCCTGGGTGCGTCCTTGAGCCCTGACTATCAGATCTGCCACACTCCACCTTCCAACTCAGAAGTATGAAAAGTGAGATTATTAGAACTAACTTTCAGGGTAATTACCCATAAAGATAAAATGCATACAACCCTTTGTTTCTGATCATTCCCACTTTATTCCTTCTACCTCAACACTGTAATCTTATTTCTTAGTATATGCATGTCATAGTCTTTACGTAGTAGATAAATTCCTTCAGGTAAACTACTCTGAATAGGATCTAAAACAAGTTTGCCATAAATAAAAATTTGGAAAGAAATAACAATTTCATAGAAAAAAATTAGATTTTAGGCTTCTTGTGTGTAAGTATGAAAGAATATTTAAACATGCTTAAAATGTGTACACAGGACAATTTTGTTTCAAATAAATAAGGCTGATATTAAGTAGAATATACTAATATAACTAGTATAAAAATACTGAAATACTTATGTAACTAACTACTGGGTATTTCTCACCCATCTTGATGGCCCTAACCTCTCTACAGTGACTTCCAGACCTCTCCAGGATCTATTAACTAGGAGGTAAAACGTGGTAGAAAACATTAGAGCACTCAGGTCCTAAGCCTTTCATTACATGCTTAATTATACCTTTGAAGATAAATGTAACAAACAAATAAAAATTGTTTCTCACACCAGTGAGCTCACATTTACTTAACTTTTTAAAATTTAACAACCTCACTGGCTTGTATCCTTTGTATTTTACAACAATAAGAAATGAATTAGTTTTAACCTTTCATTGTCATTGTTAGTTACAATTCTACTTCCACAAAGGGGGAATGCTCGTTAAATGCTTGAAATGTTTCCTTAATAATTAAAAAAACTGAGATTAAAACACCTAGATTGTGTGATTGGAACCTGATAAGTGGAGTCATTTTTACAGAATCTTGGAGATCTCAACAAAAAAAAAATTATGACATTTTGCAATAGATGTTTCTCACATCTTACAATTCTACCAAGAAACTAGAGATCAATAAAAAACTCAGTTTTTATTCCTCATTTGAATGGGTCCCAAACCAGGGTTAGATGAAATTTAAAGATTTTGTTTTTTTCTTACCCTTGAGGTTAAGCACAGATACATTCTGACATAAAGACTGATTTAAGTTCAGTGAGTCAACCGAATACATCTAAGAGAACCTCTTTGGGAAAACAAAGCAGACTCCCAGTCACTCAGCCCATACTCTGAAACAAAACTCTCCAAGTAGGAAATAAAAGTTCCTTCTCAGAAACTAAAAAGGACCTGAAATGTATAAGATTTTGAAGACCCTCGTCAAGAAAAAACTCACATGATTACAAACAAAAAATTAGGCACATTATCTTAAAAGAACTCCTTTTACAGGAAGAGCCTAAAGTTTGAACTCATTAGGTTCACAGTAAATTCATCTGTAGTTGTTAATATTCTTAATACAGAATTGTATGTAAAAAATTGGCAAGTTTTATGATTGATATAATTTCCATTGTTCTCCATGTGCCAAATTCCATAATGTACTTAAGTAGGAAGTACCCTTTAAAGACTAAGCCAGGTTTGTCTTAGAACTGAAAATCTATGATTAAAAATACCCAGTGACAGTGTCAACTTCAGATTTAATATTTCAACATTAAAAGAACATCTCATTGGAAGTTTTTGTTTCAATCCTTTAATCAACAGCACAACATTTTGCTCATGCAAAAGGCCTGGAGCATGGCTTATGAGTTGCACATGATTCACAGTCTGATGACACAAAAGTTGTGTTTCTGAAGTGGCATTTTAAAACCAATGTCTCCAGAATGTTTCATCTTAAAAAGCATTTAAAATGAAATGTTAAGTGATAATTATAGAACTTCCCTTCTCTATTTCAGTTTATGATTTACAATAAATTTTGTATGTGTCCTTTTGATATACACACAATCTATCAAATTGATGTTCTCCACACGTCACAGTGGAGGTGCACTGAGCATTGTATTGTTGAGTGACTCTGTCCAATATTAAACTCTAGTGAAAGCCAATTTCAAAGTGGTGTCTTCCTCTTATTTACAACTAGTGGCCCAATGTGTGTTACACAGGAATCAAAGGAACTGATGCTTAATAGGTGCAAAAATATAGCAATATGTAGGTAGATAGAATAAATGACATTTGAGAGCACAACAAAGTGACTTAATCAATAATACCTTAAGAGTATACCTTGCTTTGATTAATTCATACTGTATCCCTGTATCAAAACGTTTGTGTGCCCTATAAAGATATGCATGTACAACTATTATGTACCCATAATAATTAAAACTAAAAAAATTGCAAAGATATAGTAGTGTACTAGTAAATGTTTAACAGGCTTCTAGAAGAAAAAAATTAGGAAGCAAGGGCATATTTATAATATTTTCTACTTTCCCTGGGGTAATCCTCTCATTTACTTCTATTTCATGGTACCAAATTTTGTCTACTAGTTCATAGGATTTATAAAAAATTAATATTCCACTCCCATGAGCTGCCACAGCTGGCTCCATCATGCCACTGGAAAGGCGTCTACTCTCCTGGCTGTTAATTTGAGGTTGAACAGAGTATTAGTATAACAAGCATTAGGAAGGACAATTGAGGTGGCCTGTTGGCGGAAGAAGCTAGAATAATTGGAGAAAGTGTGTGTTGTGTGTATATGTGTGTAGCACAGAAAACTCCTCAAAATATTACAGGATAATATAGCTGATAGATAACCAGCACAATGAGACTTAGAATTATAAGTAACTTAAAAATGTTCAAGTACTAAGGTCATAATAAAAATCATTTTTATGAACACTCATTCATCCTTATACACTAGGTAAGGACTGTGAAAACAGCATGGCAGCAGGTTTAAGTGCAACTTGTATCCTCATTTTACAGACACAAAAACATAGCCAATGGGACAGTATATAACCTCTTGAAGATATGAGCTAAGATTCAAATCAAGGAGTCAAATATTAAAGTATTTACTAGTAAAGATTTGAATAATAGTGTGTATAATATAAGAAATTTAAATTTTATTAAAAAAAGAACACATTAAAATTTAAAACCGTGCCAAGGCTAGAGACAACGAATGCAGTAAAGTGGAAGTCGTATCAATTTAGTTGTAAATCAATAAGGCCTAAGTGAAAATGATAATAATAACCATATAGATAAGGGATACATAAAAACCATCACCACTTCTTTTAGACTCATCACCAAATGCCTCTTTCTTGTTAATTTTTATTGTAAAACCATACAATTTTTAAAAGAAATTAGCTAAATACAAACAAAAAATCTGTCTAATTCTATATTGCATATTTTTTATACAACACATTTTTATGTTTTAAATTATCCACATTCTTTAATATGTACATTGGCACTTTCATACTGAAAAAATCGTTATCAACACAATTTTAAGATGATATGACGTTTTTTCCGTGTAGTGATAATGGTCATCAGTAATATCATTTTAATGATGGCAATATAGATAGTAGCACCTCTGTTAGCTAACCACCCAAGTGACTGTAACAAACTGGTCAATAGATGGAGGTGGTTGACATAAAGAACTAGCCCCAATGTACCGATACATACATGCACTTTATTTCTTGTACACTTTTTTTTGAGAATATCACACAAAATCACATATAATCAAAACAGTCAAATCATACACACGATATCATATAAAACTAATCCATTTACTATTTTCTCATGTTTTAATCATTCTTTCTGATAAAAGAGTCAATCTTGATTTGTTTCTTATTCTTATTACAAACGTAAGTGGACAAAGCACTCTCGATGCTGGTTATTCCAATGAGCACACTTGGAATTTTTTCAGAAAAAATGACCGCAACTGCATTATCAGACGACTGACATCCTCTTCTGGAGTCTCTGCAATTTCTGTTTCATTCTTTCTTGTTCCTTCCACTTTGTCAGCTGCTTCATGGACTTTCTTGCTGATCTGTACTTAGATCAGTATTTCTTGGAAAGTTGATTCTTCTTTACAGGTTGCTACCTCATTATCCATTGCAATAAAATCTTTGAAATCTACTCTTTCAAATTTTGCCATGGAAAATGGACTGTCCTATTGGGTCAAATGTTGTGCTCTTGGGTTGTGACAAATCCAACTTTCTCGAAACATTTTTGTATTGTTTTTGTCTGAACTTTATTCCAAGCAGATCCAGAGGGCAGCATCCAGTACATTAGCTGTTGCAGTAGGTGAACCATATGCCTGTGTTTCAGTAATGACTCACTATAAGAGCTGGGCTAGATGGTGCATTTGAAATATTTTGATGGTGCCTTGGTCAAGAAGTTGGTATTTTGAGTTGTGTTTTGAGGTAGAGATACTGGTGTCACATTTGCAAGAATGATTCACTTCTATGTATCCGGGACAGCTGTCTACTGTCATTGGAATAGACCATTTCTTCTTCATCGTTTCTCAATAAAAAACCCATTACTGCTGCTTAAATAGGGCACCAATCACTATGTGCAATTGTTTGATGTCAAAGTGACACATGGCCAATTTATCAATCACCAAGGGCTTTTGTTTCAGAACTATAAAACATTCTTTGGAAAATTCTCCCACTCACGTCTCCCTTTACAAATAGGCTCCTGCCACGCATCGTGTTGAAAGAGTTCATGCTCATCAATGTTGAAGGGACATCTTTAAGGCCTCTGGTGAAGTCTGGGAATTTCTGATGAACTCTTCCACAACTTCTACTGGAACGTCATTGGATTCACCACACAAGATGTTCTGGGAGATCTTTATGTTGCAGTCTAAATTTCTCCATCCAACCACTTGGTGCTTAGAAATCTGCACCCCAAATTTTTGAACAATTTCTTGGATCATTGGCCTGGATATTTGGACAATAGCTGCCCTCATTTGTTTAAATCAGTTTTATGTGGCTTCATTGACTTCATCGAGGGAAGTTTTCCTCCTTTTCCACTATAGGTCTCTAATTTCCATACCACCTCTCCCCAAGTGCTTACGTTCACATTTTTGGATGTTGCTGACTGTGGTCTTACTAACACCAACAAATTACAATCTCTTTTTTCAGCTGCTGCTTTCCAAAAAACATAAAAGATCAACCTTTTCCTTCAATGTCAGCTCCCTGAGTTCTTTCTCTTGGCCCATCATGTCTCTATTAACTATGAAATTTTCCTGTAATTTTAGTATGTACCTAAAATTCAGACCACTCAGTTCTTCAAGTTGAAAAAAATCTCCCACAACATATACTAAACAATAGGACATTGGCCTGATGCAACATGTGGAAATAATAAAACATGAATAAAGAATTTATACAAAAGAAAAATAATACAACTAAAGGGAAACGTCCACCCCTTCTACCTCTCATTGTAGAGTATATCCACTGGTCAAGTATAGAGTGTGTGTGTCACAGTCCAAATGGTCGAGATACAACTTACAGAGATGTTCAACATACGGAGGTCAGTCTTCCAGTGAGTACATGTGGTGTATATACATGAGGTCTATGAAAATTAGGTCAACTTAAGAAAGTGGTCAATGCAAGGAGGTGTTCAACCATGGAGGTTATCTTGCATGCTATTCTGTGAAGAATACAAATCATAATCTATTTAATTATTTTCATAATAATGGAGATTTGTTTAAACATTTTACTAATATAAATAACTAATGATGATCTTTATACATACACACACATATGCAGAAGGTACCAAAAACTGTATACACATTTTAAGAAAGAAAAAACAAACGTTTAAAATTGCAATATCCAATACATTCCAGTAACATTTATTATTTTGTATATTGTATCTTATGTCTCTTGTCAAATGTGACTTTAGTACACATTTTTTCAGTACCCTCCATATATATATTCTTTTGGGTTATACTTTTCTCTAGATAAATTATACTGGGAAATTTTTTTGAGGTAAAATTACTATGTCAAATAAATGAATATTTATCCTCACTGGTGTTTATCCAACCTGCAGGCAGTAATATGTTTATTAAAACAGCGATGAATAGTTTTTCATTAAAAAATGGCTATTAACTTTGGTGTGTGCCACACCTTTTGGGCACAAGACATGATTGTAAGAGGGACTTTACCTAAAAAATGCAATCAGTGTAACCTGGTTAATTGTACCCTCAATGAATCCCCAACAATAAAAAATAAAGAAATGAAAAAAAAAAATGGCTATTAAAAAAATACCAAAGTGCAGTGGTGGTGAAGATGCTGTTACCAAATGAGCACATGCTTACATTCCCTAAAGGTCTCCAAAGTGTAAAAACCTGCCAAAATGTAGAAAAATGCCATAATTTAGCAAGCAGTTTATCCAAATGCTATAAGTAATCTCCTATAATGTGGTAAAAGACAAATGTGAACAAAAAATCATGTTTAGAATTCTGCTTTAGAAAATTATCTCAAAGAAATTATCAGAAAAGTTTCAAAATGTGCCTGGAAAGATTACTATTTTGGTAAAAGTGACAAATTGGAAAAAATATAAATGGATATTAGAAATTCAGTAATTATATCCTTTTGATGAAATTTTAGCTAGCTATTAAGAACTGTGCTGTGGGCAGCACCCATAGCTCAATGGGTAGGGTGCTGGCCACATACACCGAGGCTGGTGGGTTCAAACCCAGCCTGGGACAGCTAAAACAACAATGACAACTGCAAAATTAAAAAAGTGGGGGGGCATTGTGGTGGGTGCCTGAAGTCTCCGCTACTTGAGAGGCTGAGACAAGAGAATCATTTAAGCCCAAGGTTTGAGGTTGCTGTGACCTGTGACACCATGGTACTCTACCTAGGGCAACACCTTGAGACTCTGTCTCAAAAAAAAAAAAAAAAAAAAGAAAGAAAAAAGAAAGAAAAAAGAACTGTGCTATGGAAAATTACCGTATATACTCGAGTATAAGCCGAGTTTTGGGGCACAAAATTTGTGCCGAGTTCAAGTTTTTCGGCTTATACTCAAGTATATACGGTAACAAATAAATGGGGGACTTTCAGATTCTGCAATGGTTGAGTGAGAATTCATGTGATCAAATCCTATGTCCTGCATCAAACAAGCCTTATACTATTGCCCAAATATTGTTATAGCACCATATGATTGTTATTATTTACTTATCATAGTATTTTAAAATCTTTACTTTTTAAGATTTTCTATAATTTTCATATTTCTACTTTACATATGTATTTTTGAGAAAAATTATATTATGATGAGTTAGAATTAAATTCTGAAAAAACATTTGATAAAATTGGCATCCTTTCCTGATGAAAGCTCTCAACAAAATAGGAACAGCAGGACATACATGATAGACCCACAGCTAACATCATACTGAATGGAGGAAAGTGGAAAGCTTTTCCTCCAAGACATGGAACAAAATGAGGTTGCCCACTTTCAGCATTTTTATAATGGAAGTTAGCGTTAGAGCAGTTAGGCAAGGGAAAGAAAGGGCATTACAATGAAAAGGAGAAGTCAAATTGTTCCTGCTTGCAGACATGATCATATAGTTAGAAAACCCTAAAGACTCCAGAAAAAAAAAAAAAATCCTAAAACTCTATTACTCTACTGTTAGCAGTAATAAGTTAATTTAGTAAAATTGTAGGATATAAAGTTAACATACAAAAATCAGTCGCATGTCTATATGCCAATAGCAAACTGTCTCAAAAAGAAATGATTTTAAAAAATATAATGGATTTTTCCCCATCCTTTATATTACCAATTTGTTTTCAAAGCATCACACTGATTTCTTACAACATACTGTTTTTGTGTTTTTAGTTCCAATGCATTGATGCCTCGTTGCTTAGTCTTTTATTGTTAGTGCCCATGTGCCATTTAGTTTTATATGCATTTCATAAACATAGCATAGTTTGGGATTTGGCTTTGAATCTGCTCCAAGCCTTTGCCTTTTAAGAGGGCAATTTAAAGACATTTATGCTTGTTTAGGATTTATTGCATCTGGCTCTGCATCTGACAGCCTTTCTTTAATTTTTTTTTTAATTTTTCTTTTTCCTTCTTGCCCCTCCTCCACATAATTCTCTCTCTCGTTTTCCCCCCCAGTCTCTCCTCTCTTTGATTCCCACTGTTCAATTCTTTCATTAATGTACACACTCCTTGAAAGAAAAGACTTTAGGACTTTCTCTTTCATCTTTCTTCTAAACAGTGTGCAAAACACTCTGATTTCTGAATGAATGATTACATAGCTTAGAAGTTAAATATTTGTCAAATCTGTCACACAACTAGAATTATCTTAAACTTCACTCTCATCACAATTAAACCAATTGAATAATAATATACTTTCAGTTATGATTTTAGAAATATTAAAATTAAATGCATAACTTTTTATTGAGCACTATTCTTCCATTTTCTCTATCCTTATATCATTTTAATTTTGGTCTGAAACTCATGTAAATTTATGAAAATATTATTTTGCCTTTTTCTATTTATAAAACATAGGAATAGTTAAACTTTCTACCAATAATACCAGTGATTTTTTGTTTAGGAAGGCATTTATTTGCACCAATAACTATACTAGGCTTAGCATAGTAGAAATTTTTCTATTTTTATTAAACAAAGCATCCAAATGTAAGAATTCTCTTTCTTGTTTTAGCTAGTTGTGATTTTCTGTATGTTTTGGGTGCATTTATGGATTTTATTTTGTTGGAAAGAAAAGCATTTAGCTAGCCTATCCTCTGAGATCATAGATCTGAGAATACTTTTATGTGGTCTTTTCAGGATATGGCAGTTTGGATACTGTTTTTTTGGACAACATATGTTAACTGATTCCCCCACCACTGCCATATCAGTGTTGAAAAAGAGGTGAAAACATAAAAATGTGATGATTTTTATTCTTCTGAAATGGTTCCAGTCAAAATAAATTCTGAGCAAGCTGATGATATGGGAATATGTTCCAATATTTCATCCAACTCCTTATTAAAATAAACCTAAGACTGATGAGCACAAACGTTTCAACTTATCAAAACAAGAATGTGGGGTGTAATTGTGCCAAACTTAATGCGTATTTGTTAGTCTCTTACATATCCCTTGTATCTGAAGACCTAGGGCTAAAAGCTTACAAGGGCAGCTCTTTTAGTGATGGCTAGTTCTCTTTACTTAACGGTCTAGTGTTAGTTAAATGTGGTTAAACTAGTATACAGGGTGTTTGCAGGCTTAAAGACACAGTTAAAATTTATGTCATTAGACATTATTTTCCTTTGGAAAATGAACTGAAGTATCTGTAAGAATAACCTATACATAACAAGTAGCTATCACATAGTGAGTCTCCCTCTCTCTTTCTGCACATACCACATACACACAGCTTTTACTTAATGTGCAACAAATGACTGTTTATATGACTTTATTTCATTAAAGAAATGCTATCAGAATTGGTAGATTTCATCTTCACATAGATTTTCTGTGGACCTGTATGAGAACAAAGAACTGAAATTCATTCATTTTGTGTCCTTATTTTCTACTTATACCATTTTTGTTTAAAGCTTATGAATTGGTTAGTTTTAACTTTATATTTTTTTCATTTCTAAGTATGAACTCTAAGCAACTAGGAGGAGCTACAGTTCCATTGTAAACTGCAATCTGTACTGAGAACCTCAATATTAAAAAACAGTTTAGAAAAATGTAGACATATATAGAATTTAAGGTACCAAGTTTAATTTTACCTTCCTCTCGAGTCTTACATATATTATATATTCTATTTATAATCCAAATTCTGTTCTTATTCTTAATGATTAATATTTTGTAATTAAAAACATTTTGCGATGCTTTTGAGATCTGCCCTTATTTCTGATGCATTGATCCAGTGCAAACGTATTGAATTAACTTTGCTTGAGCAGTTGACTATAAATACAATGAAAATCTGTTATTTCATTTTAAAAGTTAGATTGGATACATAAATTTTATTAATCATTAGATAATTACCAATCCCATACATGCTTTTTGTAGACTCTACTAGTTACACAATTAACATTTACTACAACAATACCAAATATACCACGTGATCTTTCACATTTTGGGTACGCTGATTCTAGTGTGTTATATTTCTACTTAGGAATGTTCCCTTATGGAACAAACTTACAGAAAATGAGTTTACCATTAAAAGTTAATGGCAATAATCTTTTTTACTAGTAATAAGACACATTTAAGATATTTTTAGAGTTATATTTATACATTTAAGATTTTAGACTGTGAGCTCCATTTTTCCTTTATTTCTCTTTCTTACATATACTATCTTCATTTATTTTTACTGCTACAAAAATATGCCTTACTTTTTAAAGAACAGAATTTTATTTTTCCCAGTTCTAGACTCAAGATTATGATCCTGATGAGGCTGCTCTCTGCTTCAAACATGGCACTTCACTCTTACATCCTCCAGTCAGAAGGAACTCTTGTCCTCACATGGTAGAAAGGATGGAAGGAGATATGGGAAATGCTAAGGCTAGTACCTTCCAGGCCTTTTGTAACACTTAATCATTTTCTTGAGGCCCCACATAATATCATCACAAGCAAGATTAAGTTTCAGCACAAGAATTTGTGAGGATATTCAGACCATAGTATATGCATATAGAGATGTGGACATGTATCAAGATAATTCTAAATAGAGCATTTTAACTTTACTTATATGATGTACATACCATCCAGGACAAAAATCCAGTACTTTTTCTACTAAATAATGCTGATATGATATACCAATATTAAGTATGTTTAGTCCAGTTAACACTCACTCTCAAGAGCAACTATAAAATTTTCTGAAGTTTTGCAAGCCAGTTGGTTTCATCACATTCATAGCTTGAAATCAGCTATGGACAGAGTACATACAGCTCAGATTTCATAAAATATATGAATCAGAGGTTTTATTTCTCCTTCAAAAATGAGGTTGAAGGTTGATAATCATTTGCCAACATATCAAATGGTTATACACATTTAATGACAGAACAAAATTAACTTCTCAGATCCAATTATCCTAGTCTGAGAGTCCTTAATTAAACCTCTGGAATTCAAGGAAGTGACAGAAATAGAAATAAACTCAATTTCTTCAAAAATCTCAGGAATACATGAGGAAACTTCCTGTAAGTCAGTTTACAATAATGTTTGGCACCAAACATTGCCAGTGTCTGCATCGCTGGCTCTACCAGCAGAGTGAACATACAGCAAATTCACGCCAATAGTGTTTGTTTTCCAATTAACATTCAGCTAAGCTTCATGAAGACAAGCAAGTTTGTGAGTAGCACGTTATTTACCTAAGGGCTAAGACAACTTTTACTAGTCTGGAACAGTAAAGTGGCAAAAAAAGATGGAAGAGGATGATCTGGCATGCTTTTATTGCCTTTTTTCTGTTAAGTTAGTTTTCAACAAGATTATTGTAGAATGCACTGGGGTTGCATGGTCTCCCTAAATGATGTAAGTATCTCAGATGACTATATAGTGAATGTGTATAGGTCATGGTGACGGTTTCTTTAAATTATTTTCACAAAATAGTATATTTTTAATTCTGAACTGTGATAAATGAATAAGAATACAACAATGTAATTTAGAATTCTTATACTATTGGTTTGCTTTCCATCTAAGTCAGTGGTTCTCAACCTTCCTAATGCCATGACCCTTTTAATACAGTTCCTCATGTTGCGGTGACCCACCAACCATAAAATTATTTTCGTTGCTACTTCATAACTGTAATTTTGTTGTTATGAATTGTAATGTAAATGTCTGACATGCAGGAGACCTCCAAAGGGGAGGGAACCCACACGTTGAGAACCACCCGTCTAAGTGGATGTACAGATTCACTGCTTGATACCCAATAATGAATCATTTCTCAGAATATTTTCCAAATAACACCACTCATGAGATATGATTTCTAGAAAAATATCTGTGGTAACTCTATATTTTAAAGCATTTACTAAGCCACTGAATCTGTCTCCTATCCATGTGTGCCACCTTGCCTCAGTATTTAAATATTTCATAGAACCTGCTTTCCCCTGCTAGTTCTAAATGAATCATTTTATAAGACTTCTAACTTTATTATGATGAAACTTTTTTCTTAAACTTTCTCCAGGGGAAGCAGATCTTTCTTTCTTTAGACAACTCAAATGAACAGCAGAAATGGAATAGGTGGGTTCCTCTCCCATTTTTTGGATGTTTATTAACAAAATTGTTTAATATTCTTTTCCTTTGGGAAATCAATACATTTAGGCATACCACCTTCTCCCAACTTTCTCTCATAGTTCTTTCAAAAACAGAATAGTTTCAGCCTCACACACCTCAAATACCTCAAATAATTTTTAGAAAACTGCCATTACAGCCATCTACTTACCAGGTATTACACACAGACACACATCTATGTGACTGAGCCACTGAAAGTTGTTTTGTATAAAACTAATCTTTTAAAAATTATACTCTCTCTATATATATTTTATAACAACAATCCATTCTTTTTTTTTTTTTTTTGTAGAGACAGTGTCTCACTTTACCGCCCTCGGTGGAGTGCCGTGAAGTCACAGGACCCACAGCAACCTCCAGCTCTTGGGTTTCCACTATTCTCCTGCCTCAGCCTCCTGAGCAGCTGGGACTACAGGCACCCGCCACAACGACCGGCTATTTTTTGGTTGCAGTTCGGCCGGGCCTGGGTTTGAACCTGCCACCCTCGGTATATGGGGCAGGTGCCCTACTCACTGAGCCACAGGTGCCAAATATTGGTTTTAGAATCTATCTTTCTCCCTGGTGCATAAAATAAAAAAAATTGATGGCATCTTAGATTTACTGAAATATAGTTGATTTTACACACATTTCTTGCAACAGAGAAATCTATTACTTTATAGTTCCCTGTCACTTTTGCCCAGTCATAGGCCCTTCCTCTCTCCCTCCTTTTCTCTCCTCTCCTCTGCCCTCTTCAGCACTACCTTATTGCACATTCCATTCATAGATAACTTGCAAATACTCATCTGTAGTCATTTCTTCTTTGTAAGCCTCAGACCCTCACTTTTGATGATTTACTTAAATTCCTACATAATTTTATTACTTTCAAGTTCATTGCTATTTTAAAAACTCTTCTTTTGTTTCTCCTCAACTTAACCTATGTTTCTAGAATTTTCAAATCAATTATGGTATGTAAGCAGTTTTCTCCCTGTTGCCCAAAGTAAAATAGAATCCATACTTCTTATTTCTAATTGTATTGGAAAAGTAGGTCAAAACTTATTTTACAAATAATGAGCAAGCAAACAAAAGTAATTACCTCAAGCCTTTCATAAAAGCATTGCAACGTGAAAGAATAGCTCTAAAATGTATGTTCTGCAGAGAGAGTAAAGATTGCTGAAGACCTCGGGTTGTTCCAACTGTTCACATTTTCAGAAGGAATGGGGAAACTGAGGTGGTGGTAGTCACAGGACAGGATGCAGAGGCATCCAAGGGTTGCAGTTCAGTAGATTTTGGTTAGATGACTCAACTTTAGCAAGAGGGATTGACAGAAAAAAGTCTGAGACATCCATGAATTCTTATGTGCAATGTCCATCTTTTTTTTTTTTTTTTTTCAGCAATGTTCAACTTTTAGAAAATAATATCTTTTAAGTCCGTCTTATCCATTTCTTTGACAACTGGCTTAGGTGAGAGTTTTACTATGTCTCAACTGTGTTTTTTAAAAAGATATCATTTTAGTAACATCCATTTTGGACTTGCCCTAACTTCCACCACATCTACTTATTTTCCAAAAAAAATAACATTTATAATAATAAATGTTAATGATTTTCCATTTTTTTGAAAAGAAATATTTATCACAGGTAATATTCTTTGTCTCTTTTCTACCTTTTTATCCTCACTGTGAACCTTTTATAAAATAATCTCTAATCACACCCATCAATATTCTTGGAAATGCCACACTGGATATAATTTGCGTACTTGCTTCCTATCTTCTTTAATTGTGAAGATATATTTTCCTTCGAATCTGAATTGATATGCCATGCTATTTTTGTGTAATTTTTGACACATTAGGATAGTTTTTTGTTTTGTCTATAAATATGTTTGTATAGCTACCACATCGAGGCTAGTTATTTTCTTCTTAGTACAAAACTCTCAGTTCATTAAAATTCCATGTTTGTTTCCCCGGCACCTGTAACAAATGCCTTTTTCTTTTTCCTCAATGTGTGTGGTAAAACTGATTTTGATTATGATACTTTTAATTTGGTAACCAAGTGATTAGCTCAGATAATTTTTTCCCAAATTTGTTCTTTTTTTTAAAAAAAAAATGTATTTATAGTCTTTAAGAATTATGCCATCATTTTTTAAATTAGTTTTCATGGCTAAGATTAAGTTGTGATCATTTAAGAATCAGGTGCTCATATACATTTCAATTCAAAATATACATTTTGAATTGCAGAGTAGGTAAATGTGAAGTTTCAGAGGTTTGAAAAATGCATACGATTTAAAACTGCTTTTTATAGTAAAGCTTGTGAAAGCAAGAGCCACTTCTGGGGACATTTTTTCAGTTAACTGAATTGCTAGGAGATTGAAGAGCAAGATTTATAATGATAGGGCTGATGTTTTCAAACAATGAACAGACACAGGAAACAAAATTATGACAAATAGTTTGTTTCCAGTGGGAAGTGAGGGGCAATATGGAAGATCAGGTATAGGAACTGAAGGATAAATTTCTCAGTTTTACTGAAGAAGAGAAGACAGCCAGTGTAAATAGGATGCCCTGGGTAATGGTTTACTGGACAAGTGAAGGAAAGAATGATAAATTTAAGAATTGCCACCATAGATCAGAATATGAGTCTATCTAGTGTAAAACTCTTCCTATGGCAACAACCAGTACTTAATGTTCCAAAGGAAGATGTAAGTTCATAGACTGTCCTAGGCAATTCATTCAGTGTTGTTTATCTCATGTGAAACTTCTGTATCAATCCTGTATGAAATCAGTGAATAACTTAAATTACACAGTTGAATATCCTTATATGGTGTGTGTATTATTTTGTTGGAAGAACTGCAAATATAAATAGTAATGATGGACATAGGTAGTAAGGCTTTTAAAATAATCCTTCCACATTATTTACTTTAGTGAACTTCATTTACCATTAAAATACAATAGCTACCCACATCAAGTGGAACACACACACCAGTTGAATATCATTTTGACAACTAGCTTGGGTCACAGTATATTTTAAAATACATAAAGAGAAAATGTATTAACATTCATGAATCCCATAAAATACACTAGCCTGCTTTTCAGAATAGTCTAACCTACTCTTACTTTATGTCTTTTAATTTATATATTTTTTAAATCTCTAATTTTTGGAGAAATCATGTTGGTTGCATCAGATACTCCTGCTAAAATAGATAAGTAGATTTTTTTATTAGGGTTCTATTCAGAGGTAATGAATTAAAAAAGTGACCTTATGTACCAAGTATGACACTATTACTCCTACAGATTTTGCTTTTGAAACAGTGGGAAGAGAATGATGAACTGAGAATATGAGAGGCCTAAGTGCCAGAAAGATGAACCAAAGAGACAGAAAAACCATAAAGACACTTGAAGAGGTAAAGCAAGCAGCTCTTTCATTTAAAGTGTTTTCCATCATAATCTTCTTTCTTCCATAGGCCATGGCAGTGAGCTGCTAAGGCATGCAAAGTATTTTCAAGTATAATTATCACGATTCAAGTGCATCCTCGTAAATGCACTCACTAAATTCACAAATATCTAGCTTCAGTAACTATAGTTTATAGTTGGTAAAATGGATTTTGTGGCAAAGAATTCATTGTTTGCCTTTTTTTCAAAAAGATATTTCTGGAGAAAGATCATCCTCAAGGTTTATAGCAATGTACATGGAAATTGATTATTATCATTATTATTTATTTATTTATTTTTTTACAACTCAGAAGTTTTGCTCATTGCTTCAAGATCCTAGGGAAGAACTGTTAAGTTCTTCCTGCTGTAGAACTGCTGCATTCTCTTGTTCAGTAAAACTGAGACATTCATGGTTTAGTTCATATACTTCATCTTCTTTATTGCCCCTCACTTCCCACTGCTTCTTCTACAGATAAGAACTGCTATCTGTAGAGAAGTTACCGTAGACCTGTAATGATGACATGTGTATTTATAATCAGTTACATGCTGGAAACACTTGGGATATCAAGAAAAATTTCTAAAGATAGTTCCCACATCTCAAAGTAGTCTGGTTTGATGACAAAAAAAAATAAACAATAATATTAATAGAAATTGAAGCTGAAGAAGATGCTTTCATTAAAAAACACAGGCTTAGAAAAATAATAAAACTAATGATAGTATCAGAACTACAACTTGAATCTCCTAACTACCAGTTGAACAACTTTTGAAAACTAGACCATATCGTTCATAACACAACAAAAAATATTGAATTTGTTGTCTATTTCTTGCCCCTAATATATCTGTATGATATTTTGTTGATTAGGTAGAAAGCCATCAGTGATTTGAATCTAGAAATGTCTTGGGTTTTAGTTCTTATTTTGCCATATTTTAGATGAAAAATATTTGAGAAGTCACTTATCTTTCAGTAGATGCATTAGTTTGCTATTTATGTATAAGAAATAGCCACAAATTTAGCAACTTAAATAACATCCATTTATCAGCTCACAGTTCTGTAGATTAGCAGTCTAACAGCATCAACTACTTTCTTTCCTGGGGTTGCACAAAACTGAAATCAGGTGTTGGCCGGACTGAGTTCTCAGCTGGAGGCTCTGAAGTGGAATTTGTTTCTAATCTCATTCAACCCTGCATAGTATGAAGTTCAACTGAAAAGAGTTGTTTTATACGTTTTGTCCAGATTTTTGTTACAGCATAAAGGTAAGTCTAACAACTGTTTTCTTAATTGAAACCAAAAGTCTGGACATATATAGATTTGTCAAGTGGGATTTTGCTAAATGAGGGGCTATATTCTCATGATCTCATCCACCTTGGGCTACTTAAATTTTCTCTTTAGATTTACACTGCAAGAAAGATTCACGGGCCAAATCATAGTTAACTTGGCACCGGTACTATGGGGGTGGGGGAGGGGGCACTTTTGAGAAGTGCAGAGTGCTATAACTTCTAATGTATTTATCTAAGAGTAAGAAATTTAAGTTGATTTAGACAGATTAAAAATTTTGATAAGACTCTCTATAGACCCATTTATCTTGTCTTAGAATTTTGATTATAAGAATTTATTCTTATATTTAATAACCAATTATTAATATTACTATGTATCTACTCTATGCTAGAAATATTTTTAAGTTAGAAGCCAAAATATCTCTCTGCTCTCAAGCAGCTCAAATACCAAAGTGTAGAGATTTAAAAAATAAATAAATATGTAGGTGAAATAAGAAAATTCAGATTATGGTAAGTACTCTGAAGGAAATAAAAAAGATTATATAATAGATACAGTAGAACCCCCATAGTTGACCATCTTGACTACATTGACCACCTCTTGAGTTGACCTAACTTTCATTAACTAGACATGTGCCCCTGTACACAGCAGTACAGTAAGCCTAGTTTCTTATGTTGAGTAGTTTGTTACAGTCCCTTGGGTGGTCAACTTACAGAGGTTCTACTATATTAAAGGCAGGACACAGGAGAGACTTTCTGGGAAAGTGATAAAATATGCTGAGACCTAAAGAAGCCAATCACATGAAAGCCATTGAAAAAGCACTCTGGGCACAGAGAAAAGAAGGATTTAGGCGTGAGTTCTGCGAGACAGACAAACATGAACACAGTTTAATACAGATGATGTTCCAGTAAACAAACAAGATACACATAGTTAATTATAGATGGCACATATATTTAAATCCATATATTTAAAAAATAGTCAATGTCCAAATAAGATATTACATACAAGGCCCTTTTGCCCATGTTAAAAATTTGACTTTTATTCTAAGCACAACAGACAAATCATTGAAGGTTTATGGAGTAAAATTATATATGTGTATGTGTGTATAATATATTTTTGTGTATATGTGTGTATAATGTATTTTTGTTTTGGCTGCTCTCTGATAAAGGAAAGGTGAGACTGTAGAAACACAAATGCTAGTTAGAAATCTAGACTTGCAGACTCAGTGAAAGATAATGGTATCCTAGGCCAATGTATGTAGTTGCAATAAAGGAAAGAAGTAGACTAATTGAGATTCGTTTGGTGTGTAAACTAACGCATCCTTGTGATGGATTGAATGTGAGAATGAGGAAGATACTGGAATAACAAGTAGATCCCAGGTTTATGGGGTAGCAAGTGACAGAAGCTTTTTTTGAGATGGGATAGAAGTATAGCAGAAATTTTAATAACTTGGTTATAGATAGTTTAATTTCGTGATTCCTATTAAGTAGTTGTGTGAAAGTATTTAAGGGATTATGATTTTATATCCAAAAATATTTTTGTTAATTTTTAGATTTTAATGCTATTTTTATTACCATTTTACATTTAGCAAATTGCCTAATTTTTAAAATCTAATCTTTGAATGTTTATGACAACACATGCTGTAAGTTTGGGGAGACTATAGCACTTAATCAAATCTCTCACATGAGGAGGTGCAATTTACTTACGAAAATTTACGACACTTTAAGAAAAATTGGCTCTTTCTCTTTTAGTGGACCATTTAATATAACATAATCCTACTCTAGTTCATTAATTCCATTCTAGAGGCACCAAAAATTTTTAATGTCTCTTTTACACCTTGCAATTTGTTTCACTCACCAAATTTTTTTTAGTTGTCATTTTATAAAGTAGAGATATAAAAATAAACAGATCCTTAGGGTTTTTTTTTTCCTCTCAACGTACCAATATAGGCCATATTTCCCCCATGGTTTATTACTTATTTAGTAACCTTTAAAATATTCAAATTAATAGAATTTTCTCCCTTTAATGATGGAATATTAAACATGATCAAAAACTTATGGTTAGGTATAATTTTTATAATTCCCAAACTGTATTTTTCACTTTTACTTATTTTTTTATATATTTCTACCATTGAACTATGTCATTGGACATATTTATATTTTACTTTATACTAATATAGTATTCATATATTTGTACCCAAGAACATCTTTAAAGATTAAATTTGTGATTTACTTCAATGACAAGTTCTGCTATAAAAATGGATCTACTAGATTGACAGAATGTTAGTTTTCTTATTTCAATAATAAGATCAGATGGTTAACATTAAGAGCAATGAAGAATGAAATAGAAAGATTTTAAAATAAAAATGAAAACAAACTCAGTTCATCATTAGTTGTTAGTTACATAATTGATCTTTTCACTTTCATGTTTGAAAAATGTGTACATATGCCTGAAGAAGATGGTAAATTTACTTCCAGGGTATACAATAGAGAGGGACTTTTGAAAAGATAAACTATTTTGGAAATAAGAATTTACTCTGCACAAATCATTTTAAAACATGTCCATCATTCCGTAGATGTCAATCAAATTCAGATATCTAACTGAGGACAGAGCAATAACAAAGACATCATGTGTCTTATTTTATTTCTAGCTTTAGGTGACTGGAACTTTTTTCTTAGACATCTATAATTAAAAGTTTTAGAATATTTGTTGGATTGTTTGTTTTTATCTCTTACATTTCTGCAGATGGAGAAATGTCAGACCTAAGCTTCATCTCCAAATTTTCTACCATCCTTTTGACCTAACAAAACTTATTTAAATTTATCCTGTATCCTCAACTAAAAGCCGAAAATACTGCCTAACTCAGAGGGTTGAGATATATTAGAAGAAGATTTCAAGCATGGCCCACCATAGGTAGTCACAGAATTTCCATTTCCTTATTCTTGCTTTTCTTGACTAACTTAGCAAGCAGATCAGCCTATCACATTTATAACAAATGTGTCCAAGTTTTCAAAATCCAATTATCAGTATTAAATTGTCAATGAAATCATTCCCTATGAATGCTCATCTTCCTAGCATGGTTATCATTGATAGCAAGAGATATTTCCTAGATGCTATTATAATAGTACAGATTGTAGTCTAATGTTGACTTACTAACCTGATATGTTTTCATTTCTGTATTTGCTATAAAATAGACACAAACTTCCTTTGCTTGAGTGTAGCAGCCTGTATAGCCTACCACTAGGAGGAGTGAGAGTTATAAGAAATATCTATATACCTCAATAATGGAACACCGTGGTGAAAAGGGCATGGAGAGGGATTTAGCTCTCCTAACAAGGTTGAGAGCTCCTGAGATGAGAGCAGTGGTGAACTGGCAGTCTCTACACCTGTGGTGTTGAGAGGCAGGAGATCAGCCTTCTATTAGGCTGGAGGAGAAGGCAGTCGGGAGCGTGCGCATTCTATCACGGACCCTCTTACTCTGACTCTGTGTCCTCTCCTGACTGCAGAACCTGGCGTCTCTCTATTGAAGATTACCAGGCTCTGCTAAAGACTAAGATCTATCTATTCTAAGACTGCTTTACCCTCTCTAAGACTCTCTCTCTCCTGCTAAGGTAGATAGCCCTCAGGCACCTAAGAGAAATTGTTTCTGAGCAAGGTAGCTTAGCAGTTCACATTCAGAACCTAGTTAAGCTGGGCCGAAGACCTGCCAAGTCCCAGGACCTGATACTTGAACTTCCAGAAAATTCCAGGTCCATATTAGAAAACCATACAAAATTAAATTCTACTTTTAAAAACAAGCCTTTGAACTAAGTGGATTGTAATTATTTGTATACATTTCCTGATCTTCTATCTCCAATTAATACTTGTTATAAAATGAACTTTCATTAGGCAATTGATATCAGTAGACAAGCTTCACTGAAAGGATCATTAATTTTGATTTCTTTTTTTTAATAAAACCCTTGTGGATAATTAAAATCCTGTGTATAATTTAGAAAATGTTATCATAGATTGTTCCAATGACCATATGAAGTGTAAAGAAAAGATGGCCCTATTAATATGTATACATATTTTCATTTTTATCTTATTTGAATTATATTTTTATATTTTTGAAAAAAAAATCACTTTAATCCCTCTAAGGTTAGTACCTTTTCTTTTTTAATTTTTAAATTTCAAATATTGTGGTACATAATGATTGTACATATAGAGACTGTACATGTGATGTTTTGACACAGGCACACAATGTATAATGATCAAATCAGGGTAATTGAGGTATGTGTCACCTCAAGCACTTAATATGTTTTTATGTATGTTAGAATCATTTCATTGTACTGTTTTAGTTACTTTAAAATATATAATAACTTATATACTTACTGAGACCTTCTAATGTGCCACACCACTGCACTGAGTTCTAGAGATACATTTGTAAATAAATACAAAAGTCTCTGTGTACTTATATAGTATTGGAATTTTTTTCTTAATAGTTACAATTTGTTCTAATATATTTGAAACATAAATGTATGTCTTAAGATTTTCAATAATGGGAGAATAATGTAAAATTATAGAAAATGAATATAAATTTCTTGTTACTTTAGTATTATGTATAAATACAAAGCCAATAGTTCTAGTGAATAATGTAATCTTTTCTATCTCTATCATATTCTATTTGGTATGGATTAAATCCTAATATAATTTATAATGTGAGAATATCAAGCAAAATGTTTATGTATCATTTTTACTTGATCAAATTCATGTATTTTGGCTTAATTTGTCCGATATAATGATATACTATAAACAAATTGAAGAAAACCATCAATTTTAAGAAAATATTTTTAAATCTGATTCAATTATATAAGCAGAATGTAAGGTTAAAAAATCATAATCTGCATAATCCTTATGGCATTTCTAAATAATTCTATTCTCTACATGATCACTTTGCAACAAATGGATTTATAAGAAACTTCCTGTTCTATGAAATTTCTCTTCTATCTCCTCCCAGCAAATATTAAAGTTTTACTATCTAAAGATTTCATAATAAATATACTTAATTAAATAAGTATGGTCCATTTAATCCTTTAAACTATAATTTTTAATTAAATAATATGCTAGAGCTTAATACTTCTCAGATATCGTTTGTAATTTCTTCATTATGTTTTGATCATAACTTATATTTTATTTTATATTTCATGTAACTGGTTTTACTTCTCTACTTACCACTCAGCTATACCAAGGTACTTTCTCTATGACTTCTGAGTTTAACAGAAAATACAGTCTTGCTGCATAAATAAGAACATTTGTTCAGATTATATTAATCCATGTTCAGTCACTAAAGAATCAGTTCCTCAATCTAATATAATTTTTTTTTTCAATCATGTTTCCAGCATCTCTTTTATAAATGGAACAGATGACAGAAGGCAAAAACTCTGACTTTGTTCTTACGGGAAAACAACTAACAACCAAAATAGTAAGTGCGATAACTAAAAATCAAGGTAATGTCTGAGACAAAAATTAAACATATAGTACAGTAAAATAACTGTGGAATACTTCATTGTAAAAATGTCCCCTTAAAAAGAAAACAGAGACATAAAGAGAAAGAAATGGTCATGTGCAAATCCGGGGAAAGAACATTTCTGTAGAGGATGCATGATGAATGTTGTCCCAAGTGGAAAATGGTGTGCATGCTTGAGAAATAAAGGCTTTTCTGAAGGCATTGCATATGGAGTTTCATGATAAAGAGATAATGGTTTGATATAAAATAGTGGCACAAGCTAGAGATGGGGAAGATTGAGTAAGGTCTTGGGGTCAGGTTAAGATTGATCTCATCCTAAGAAAAATGGAAATTATTGAATTATCTTTAGTGGGGAATTATAAGATAAGTTTTTTTCTATAAGACAATCCATGAAGAATTTCGTGGAGAAGGACAAAAATGAAAGTAAAGAGACAAGACTATCATTGTGGTAATTCAGGAAAAAGATGGAAAGGATTTCAACTAAAATGATAATAGTGGGAAATAAAGACATATTTAAGATGGATGTTTAAATTAGAACTGAAATGACTAGGCACTGAATAAGAGGAGGGAAAGTAAGAGAGTGGTCAAACATGGGTTCCACATTGTTTACTTGAATTGCTGGATGGTTCCTGTAGCCAAGCTGAGTAAGACAAGAATATGACATTGACATTTCATTCTTAGGTAAATGCTGAAGGAAGCTGAAACCCAAATATATACAAATACTCCACTTAAATATTCATAGCCAGAAAGTGGAAACTCAAATGTCAAAATTACAAAGTGACTGTGCATATCCAGGGAAAGATATGGGCTTAGAAAAGAAATGAAAAGACTTCAACTTTTTTACATCTTACACTTTCCCTTAACAAGAGTCACTGCACAAAAATTAAAAAATAATAATAAATAAAAATGTGACTAAAAAAAAACAGCAAAACCAGAAAATGTATAGGAATTTGATTTTCCCATTTATCATATTATTAGATTTAAATATTTATTTTTCAACAAACATCACAAGGCATAGTGAAAGAAGGAAGCAGTATAATATGGCCCATTGAGAGGAAAAATAAATCAACAGAAACTTCCTGAGAATGACCTGGTGTCAGATCCATAGAATAAACACTTTAAAACAACTGTCTTAAATATCTTCAGGAAGGCAGATGTGGAGAAGTTCAAGGAAATGTATGAATAAGATGGAAATAGTAATAAAGAGAAGTTATTCTCTATTAGGCACTATGTATAGGATCTGGAAGATGAGTACACAAGAAGCCCAGATTTCACCACTGTTTAATACATGTGCATGCAATAAAATTTAATTTGTACCCCCTAAAGTTATTGAAATTTGAAAAACATAAAAAGAGATAGAAAACCTAAAAAGAAACAAAAAATATTATAGAATTGTAAAGTACAATAACAAAAATTAAAAAATATTCTAGAAAAATCCAAATTCAGATTTGAGCAGACAGAAGAAAAAAAAATAGTGGACTTGAAGATAGGATAATAGAAATTATCAAGTAAAGGGAAGAGATTAAAAAAAAAAAAAGACTGAGGAAAAGTAAACAGAGCCTAATTGAGCTGTGGGATAGAAGTCTCAGAGGAGATTGAGAAAGGTGAAAAGAGTATATTTGAAAAATAAAGGTTGAAAAAGTCCCAAATTTGAAAAAAGGCATGAACATAAGTATGTAAGAAGCTCAACAAATTCCACGTAAAATGAACACAGGAAACCCAAACTGTGACACATATCAAATTTACAAAGGGGAAACCCGCAAACCTCTGTATGTTCAACTGTCTAGTCCATCTGTATATCCTTAATACCCTCCAAGTCAAAACATCTACAACAAAATGAGCTGTCCTTCCCTATGAAACTTTTTTCCCTTAGTGGTGAATAATATTGTCATCCAGTTCATTTAGTAATCATTCAGTGTCATTCAGTAATGCATGTTCAAACCTGCAAGTCATAATCAGGTTCTTTTTTGTTATTTCCCTGTGTCCAATTGATTACTAATTCCAGTCAAATCTATCACTTCATTTCATAACCCTCTTTCCTTTTTAACAGTATTTGATCCATTCTTTTTTATCTGTGTTATATAAAGGCCACCCAATAGATCTTTTTGCCTTCTGACTCTCATCCTACATTGCTTCCTCCACATTAGCAGGAGAGTGACTTAATTCATTACCTTCTTCCCTTATATAAAAATTCTTAAATGTCTCTCAAGTTTAAATATAGCCCTAACCATTTCACTTGGTGGAAAAGCTCTTTCTTACCCAGTCACTTTTTATCTTTTGAAACTCATTTCTCAGTATATGTTTTTGTTTGTTTATTTTTGTTTTGGTGTCCCCAGTATAGCAAATTGCTTGTAGTTTCCTAGGATGGTAGTATTTTTTATTTAATTAATTTTTCAGTTTATAATTGACACATGATAATTACACATTAATTTGTGGGGCACAATGTGATGCTTCAAGGCATGTGTATATTATGTAATAATCAAATTGGGGTAATTACCATATTGATCACTTTAAACATTTATCATTTCTTTGTGATGACAGTGTTAAAATCTTTCCTTCTAGCTGCCTTAAAATGCACACTACATTATCATTTGTTCTTGTTACTCTACTATGTAATAGAATGCCAAAATGTATTTTTCCTGTCCAACTGCAACTTTGTACCTCTTGACCAATTTGCCTAGATCCCACCTCCTTCCTATCATCACCATGCTCTGGTAATCAGTATATTACTCTTTATTTTCATAAAATAAACTTTTTGAGATTATACATAAAGCCAAAAATAATAATAATAATAATAAAGCAAAGACAGGCTGGGTGTGGTGGCTTGCGCCTATAATCCTACCACTCTAGGAGGTCAAGGCCAGTGGACTGCTTGAGCTCAAGAGTTTGAGAGCAGCCTGAGCAAAAGTGTGACCCTGTCTCTACTAAAAATAGAAAAATTGAGGCTAGAGGATCACTTAAGCCTGAGTTGGAGGTTGCTGTGAGCTATGACATTGTGGTACTCTATTCAGGATGACAGCTTAAGACTCTGTCTCAAAAAAACAAAAACAAAAACAAAAACAAAACAAACAACAAAAAAAAACAACTAAAGGGTTATTGTGTGAATAATCCAGAATTAGGGCAGGAGAAACCACAAAGATGATATATGTTGTTGTTGTTACAAACACCCATTAACTAATCAAGAGAAATAATACAAACTTGGTGCATCCAGAGTTCAAGGTCTTCACTGTCTCTCGCATGATGGGCATTGACCTCGTGGACTCATTCTATGAATTATACTCTGTTTGTATTGGTTTTATTTATTGTCCTCATTCCCCTGTCACTGCCAAGTATTGGGGACACATACGGATTGTGCGGGAGTGGCTCCCTACATCTGGCGCCCAACATGGGGCTTGAACTCACGAACCTGAGATTAGGAATCTCATGTTCTACACTGGCTCCCTACACTGTATCAATACTTACTTCAAATGTAAGTGGATTAGGCTCTCAAACCAAAAGAAAGAATAGCAGAATGGATGAGAACACATAATCCAACCATACTCATATGCTCCCTATAAAAGACTTGTTTTAGATTTAAGAGACACATAAGTTGAATGTGAAAGGATGGAAAAGGACATTCCATGCAAATAGTAAACAAAGAGAACAAGGTGGCTGTACAGATATCAGACAAAATACACAATTTTTTTTTTTTTTTTTTTAAAGACAGGGCCTCGTGCTGTGGCATCACAGCTCACAGTAACCGCCAACTCCTGGGCTTAAGCAATTCTCTTGCCTCAGCCTCACAAGTAGCTAACACTAAAGGTACCTGCCACAGTGCCCAGCCATTTTTTGGTTGTAGTTGTCATTGCTTTTTGGCAGGCCCAGGCTGGATTCGAACCCTCCAGCTCTGGTGTATGTGGCCAGTGCCTTAGCCACATGAGCTACAAGCACTGAGCCAAAATACACAATTTTTAATCAAAAAAGTTTTCAAGAGACAAATGAAGATATTATACATTGACAAATGTTTTAATATAGCAAGAAGATATAAAAATTATAAACAACTATACATCTATTGAGAAACCATCAAAATGTTTGAAACAAACCTAATAGAACTGAAGAAAAAAATAGACAGTTCTATAATAATAGCTGGAGGTATTAATTTCTCATTTTCAATAATGAGGAGAATGATGACATAGAAGATAATCAAAAAAACAAAATATGTAGCCAACATAATAAAACAACCATATCTGACACAGTTATATAGAATACTTTGTTCAGTACATAGCATACACATTCTTCTCAAAGGCACATGGAATATTTTCCGGGAGAGACCATATGTTAGGCTACAAATTAATTACTATCAAAAAACATAGAAAACAACAAGTAATGTGGAGAATTTGGAACCCTTTTGCACTGTTAGTAGGAATATAAAATAGTGTATCTGCTGTGAAAAACAATACAATGGTTTCTCAAAAAATTAAAAATAGAATCACCTTATGATTCAGCAATTTCATTTGTGGGTACATAGTACTTTGCCAAACTAAAAGCAGTGTCTCAAAGAGATATTCTATACTTATTTTCATAGTGTCATTATTCACAATATCTAAAAGGTGGAAGTAACTCAAGTTCCAATTGACACATGAATAAGCATCATGTAGTATATATGTACAACAGAATATTATTCAGTTTTAAAGAGGAAGGAAATTTTGACATACATGACAATATGGATGAACCTCAGCCTGCCACAAAAGACAAATACTATATAATCTTAACTACTCTACCTTGTGTAGAGTACACAAGACAGAAAGTGGCACCGTGGTTTCCAGTGGCTAGAGGAAGTGAACAGTAGGGAGTTATTGTTTAGTTGGTATACGCTTTTAGATTCAGAAGATGGAAAGAGTTATGGAGCTGAATGGTGATGATACTTGCACAATATTATGAATGCATTTAATACTACTAAATTGTATGTTAAAGAAATGGTTAAGAAGGCACATTTTATGTTATGAATATTTTACCACAAAAAATTTAAAAGGCATAATTTAAGAGCATATATATGAAGGAGCTAAGGAAATTTTGCCCCAAAATATGACTCCTTGGTATATAGAGTATTTTGAACTAAAGGCCATTCATGATCAGGAAGCATTGAAAGAGGCCTTTCCTCTCTATCTACATAAAACCTAAGTAACCTGATTGAGAATCAAAGAGGCTGTTGACTTCCTTATTACTTGTTAATATACCTGGCCCCAAGGTCATTTGAAGTAGGATATCTGTCTCTCAGGTTAATCTACAAATCAATCTGTTTCCACCCATCTACACAAATCCCCCATAGCAACCACCTAAACTTTCCACATTCTCCCCTCTCCCTTTCAAAAGGCATATATAAAGGTCTCTGACCATCACTAAGACTTTGGGTAACAATTCTTGTGTTTCCTTCTATGCACATGGTACTTGGAAATAAATCTTTCTCTTATTAATCAACCATAATTGTGAGTTGATCTTTCAGTTAACCAATCCAGGGAAAAAGGGCAGGTTTCACAGTGATTCCCTAGGCAATACACAGATTGGAAGAAAGATTAACCAAATTACATTAGACAAAAGAATTCTATCTACTGATAGAATAACTGATCTATTTACAGTATACAAAGAAGTTCTGAACCTCAGTAAGATAAAGAGAACAAGACAAATACAACAAATAATCTTGAACAAATTCTCACAGAGGAAGATATATAAATAGCTAGTAATCACATAAAACACTGGTTACTGAGAATATTTATTTCAAAGAAATGTCAATTAAAATCACTAGAATGTATCAATTTATACCATGTATAGTACTTAAATTAAAAACAAAATAAACTGACAATTCCAAGTATTAGAGAGTATGCTGAGCACCTAGAATTCTTACACCTTCATCATGGGAATGTAACACGTTACAATCTCTTTGGAAATTCTTTGGTAGCTTCTTATAAAGTTAAACATGTGCCTACCCATGTCATCCAGGTGTTGTAATTTTATCTTCCAGTAATTATAATCCTAGGTATTTACTCAGAAGAACTGAAAATCTGCTTCCATAAAGAAGACTTGTATAAGAATCCTCATAGCAACTTTGGTCATATCAGTCACAAATGGGGGAGGGGAGATGTAACCAATAAATAGATTATTGGAATAGTAACCAATAAATCTATCTAATTTTTTTTTTTTTAAATGAGAATTAGGTTGGCATCATGGTATTGAAGTTAAATGTCTTTGACTAGAAATAAAATTTGTTTTCTTTTAGGTCTAAAATAAACACTATGAGCATAAAGTTCCCCAAATGAAATAAAATACCTGGGGGAGGAAAATAAAATTCAACTCTTCTCCACTCTCTCTCTTCAGAGAAGACAAAAAAGTAAAAAAAACTATCTTGAGCCAATAAATAAAAATATAACTATGTCCACTCTCTTGGAACCAAATTTTTTTTCTAAAAGCAAACACTAACACAGTACTAAAAAGCTAGTCAACTTTTCAAGACTCTATACAAAGAAAACAGCTTGGTTTTGTTTTATTCCTCTTGAAGAAAGGCAAGTTTTACCAGTGTAAGCATTTTCCTAAATAAGAATCTTCCTTAGGAAACTTAAATATGTACTGTTTATAAGTAGAAAGGGTCCTTCAACATTCCTGTAAAAGAGAAGCAAACTAAATGTTGACACACACACACACACACACACACACACACAAAAAAAAAAAAAAAAAAAAAAAAAAAAAAAAAAATTAAAGAGGAGTTACAGTTTATTTCCCAAAAAACAAATAGGTGACTTTAAAATTTTTAAACAACAAATATAGAATTTCGTTCATATTTATCAAATGAATGGATATAAAATTTTAAACATGGGGAATCTT
>CAUYPK010073819.1:0-40104 GCA_963574355.1 Loris lydekkerianus
GATTAGCTCACATCACAAAATCCCCAAACCAGAGATGTTGGCTTTCATGTGTTTTTTGACCATTCTTCCATCTTCTTGGCAGAAGGTTCTGTTCATTTCTATTGCATGGTGATTAATTGAGTTGTTTGCTCTTTTCCCCTCTGTAGATCCTGGTTATTAGCCCTTTGTCAGATTATTCATATGTAAATATCTTCTCTCATTCTGAAGATCATCTATTTCTTTGTGTATCATGTCCTTAACAGTGCAGAATGTTTTAAGTGTGATTAGGTGGCATTTGTTTATTTTTGGTTCTTCTGTAAAATTGCCAATGGGGTCTTCTTCATAAAATCTTTCCCAAGGCCTATATCATTAAGAGTTTTCACCACACTTTCTTCTGGAATTTTTATTATTTTTTGTCTTAGATTTAAATTTTCTATCCAGTGTGAATCAATTTGTGTAAGTAGTGAAAAGTACAGGCCCAGTTTCAGTTTTTTTACATGTGGCTAACCAGTTGTCCCAGCACCATTTATTAAATAAGGATCGTTTTCCCCAGTGCGTGCTTTTGTTTGGTTTATCAAAGATCAGATGGTGACATGAGGCTGGTTTCGTCTGTAGATTTTCTATTCTGTTCCATAGATTTATGTGCATATTTTTATGCAAATACCATGCTGTTTTGATCACTGTTGATTTGTATTATCACAGAAGTCTGGTGACGTGATGCCTCTAGATTTGATTTGCCATAACTTAGCTACTAGTGAAGTTCATCCATTTTTATTACTTTCACAACCATTTTTTACATTTTTCTGTAAGTTGCCTGTTCATAGACTTTATCTATTTTTCTTTTGGCTTGTATGTGTTTTCTTAATATGTAGTATGCCTTTTTGTACATTGGACAGTTATTTATGTTATTGGTCTATTGTCTGGTTCAATTGGTTGTATACTCTAATAATATTTTATATGATAGATATGGCATATTCAACCATATCTTATTTCTTGATAAAATGCTTTTAGCTTATCTTAATGCATAAGATGTCTCTTTTAAGGGATATTCCCCATCATTTCATAGTTTCTAAAATATTGGTTGAATTTTATTTCATCAAGGCTGTTCAACTTTAACTCAGATTTATTAGGCATGTACCGAAATCATATTTTTCCCTTTGATTTATTGATATAGAGAGCAACATTCTTTTTTTATTATTAAATCATAGCTGTGTACATTAATGCAATCATGGGGCACCATACACTGGTTTTATAAACCGTTTGACACATTTTCATCATACTGGTTAACATAGCCTCCCTGGCATTTTCTTAGTTATTGTGTTAAGACATTCACATTCCACATTTACTAAGTTTCACATATACCCTTGTAAGATGCACCACAGGTGTAATCCCACCAATCACCCTTCCTCCATCCCCCTCTCCCCTGCCTCCTCACTGTCCCCTCCCTATCCCCCTTCCCCCTATTCTTCAATGTACTCACCCTAACTATGAAACTAATTTAGGGCTTTCACATGAAAGTGTATTCATTTTCTTTTGGGCATATGTTATATTTCTCAGATTTAAGTAGTAGAAATCATCCTATCTTCATACAATGAAGTAAGTAGCTTTCATCTTATATATGTTCTGGGATATTTTATATATAATGAGAATTGCTTTAAAGGATAAATTCCTTAAGGATAAAAAGGATAAGATAAAACACTATAATTATTTGGCTCAGAATATTATTTTGGACATGATTCTCACACTTCAAATGTTTCCTCTATCATTACTTCTCAATGCAATTCAAGGTTCTTCTATTTCTTAGACAATTACTATCATTTATATTTTAAATATTCCAGCTCATCAAGATTTTAAAGTTAATTAACATAGAATTGATACACAATATATCCTGCCTTGCTTAATTGTCTGGAAATGGTTCTTTGGTTAATATTTACCTTCAGTCCTTCAATGAATACCCACTTGTTCTAAGTTAGTATATAGAATCCCAAGATCTCATCTCCAAAGATCTCTGATGTCTCAAAATCTATTGGGCATAAATCTAGAGGCAGGTTACTGTTACTTTAAGTTCAACAGGCAGCCAGAAAATTCCTTTCTTTTTGTTGAAAGCTAATTCTCTATGGGTTTCCTTCTTCTCATCACTTCTGAGTATTGGTTTTTCTGACACTGCTTAGCCTGGACATTCATGTGTGAAGTGGCCTGTCATTTCACAATCCGGTGGCCCCGCTTGATAGAGTGTAAGTTCTAAAGGAACCAGTCGAGAGGTGGTGGAGGCTGTGCCCTGTGATGGATGCAAACTCTCACCCAGTTATCTTTGCTTGCCTCCTCCTCATGCTCTGTATTAGGTTCCTCTCCTTTGTGGGGGCTTAGGACTCAATATGGCATGTTTGCCACTGGAGAATCAACTTAAGAAGGCCAAAGCATGGGTCTGCACAGGCAGCTGCACATGGGAAACAGCAGGGGTCCAATATGGACGGGAAAGAAAAAGGAGCAAGTTGGGCCAAGCAAGAGGTATTTCTGGGGAGACTACTCTGAACAAGTCCCTCTCCCTGGGGGGGGTGCATGCTTTGAAAGTATGCCGGGCTGAAGTTAGAACAGAAATCACTCAGCTCCACCCAACTTCCAACCAGCACTTTAAGCAAAAATAAATGTTCCAGCAAAAATGTTAGGAAACCTTCTAATGTTAAGAATCTTAACAGCTTCCTTCAGTGCCCACCTCTTGCCACTTAAATGGAGGAACTATCTTGCCAGCCACTCCTCAACTTCTTTGCTGTTTCTCCCTCATCTCCCCAGCTCCCAAATATTCAAATATCTCAGGCCTCGTGTCTCAGGTCTCTTTTTCTCACATATCCTCACTCAGTAGGGATTTCATCCAGTCCCAAGGCTTTAAGGCCATTTGTATACATCAAAGACTCCCACGTTTTGCATCTTAGTCCCCATCCTTTCCTCTGAGCTCAGCTTTTTTATACCCAATGACCTACTTGACATCTTTATTTTGTTATCTAATAAATATCTCAAAATTAATATGCCTGAAAGTGAACTCTTCATTTCCTTGCCCAAATCTATTCTTCCTCTAGTTTACTCCACCTCAGGAAATGAGAACTCCATTTTAAAAACCGTTCCAGATAAAAAACAATTGACATTTTCTCTCACTCTGCTCTTTGTCTCACCATGTATCTAATCCATTGGTAAATCCAGTCGACTCTTCCTTCAAAATATAGTCAGGATAAGACCACTTCTCATCAATCCCATTCTCCCCCTTCTAGATTGTTGTAGGAATCTCTTACCTGGTCTCCCTGCTTCTATCCCTGCCTCCCTCCCTATTGATTTTCCATGTATCAGATAAAGGAATTAATTTAAAAACAGTTGAACCAAGTCATTCCTCTGCCCTAAACCCACCAGTGGCTTCTCATCTCACCTGGAGCAAAATCCCCGACAAGCCCTGAGGTCCAGCCTCTGGCCGTGTCTATGGATCCCTTCCCTCTCTCCACTGCTCTCTCGCTGCTCCATCTCCCACCCCTCATCCCTCAGACACCCAGACAGGCTCCTCTCTCAGACCTGGGTATTTGCTTTTCCACTTACTTGGGAAGTTCTTTCACCAGCTCTTCCATGGCCAACTTTTTCATTCCTCAGACACATTTTTCACCTTCTCGTGAAGCTCCCTTGTGTGGAAGAAATATCACTCTTTCCTTGGCATCTCATTCTGTCTCCCTGCCTGCCTGCCTTTTCTGCCTACCACTTATCATGATCTAATAGTTTAGGTTTTCATTTATAAGGATGTCATCTCCCTTCTGCTAAAATGTAGTCTTCACAAGAGACTTTATGGTGTTCACTGATGTATTTTTAGGAATAAGCTCATGAGAGGCTTCTAGCAAATGTTTGTTGAATAAAAGAGTGGGGGCTATAACCAGGCCTGTGGTCTGGCCCTCCTGCTGCAATAAAGGGGACAGGCTCCTGGGCCTATATTGGGTGTCTGGGGCAGATGGCCTCCTGGGCCACTGCTCCAACTCTCTTCCATTATACATTCCTACCCTAAGCCACCAGTTCCCAGGGATATCTCACTGACAGGGGCCCTGCTCTGCATTCCCCACCCTGGGAGCTTGCTTTGATGATCATGAAGAAATGCCAAAATACCGAGCCGGATGGATTTTGTAGACACTCATTCCAGGATTCAACAGTTTATTTTTCTTTATTTCCCTGTGACTGAACTTAATCTAGCTGTTCAAGACATGTTTTCACTAAGAGTAGAAAACTTTATCTTGATAATTCAAAGTAGTTGAGAAACTTTAGTTTTACATCAATTCCAGATTGTATCCTTCCTTTTATGGCTGTTCTTTTCCAGGGGGCAAGGCTGAGGTGTGGAGGCGTAGTTGTCATGCTGTCCCTGGGAGGTGGTAATCGCTGCTCGGCCTGCCTTCTTCTCCAGTAGCCGGCCAATGACCATTTCTTCCCATGGCCTCTCTTGACCATGTTCCTCTTGTGTCTGCCAACTACAAGTGCCACACATGCTATACCTTCCCTCTCAGAACATAGATTCCTTCAGGACACAGGGGCTCAGGAACTCCAGGCCGGGAATTCAGGTTATATCTGTTTTTCATAAGACTTGCACCTTTCATAACTTGAGGGAAGGAGGTATCTTTTAAGAAAAAAAACCATAAATAATTAGAAACAAAAGTGAATTTTTTCATAGAATGAGAAAACAAATCACAAAAAATTGTACTTTTAAAAAAGCTGACCTATAGCAAACATCACAAAATCTAAAAAATTAATCTGTTACCTTAGATAGCTTGGTAATTTTTTTATCCTATAATTTTGGCATATTCTTCAATTGTCTCTTATCTTCTTTTTAATGGAATAGAAAGATAATAAGTCTTTCCCATAGCACAATTGCTAAAACATGTTCATATATAAACACATTCTTTGTTGATAGTTTTAATACAGACTTTTGTCTTACCAACAGAGAAATTCTGATTAGATCTAATTTTACATTATTCCAATTTAGAAAAACAAAACCCCCAAACCAGAAAGTTGAATATATTCTTAATAAGAGGGAACTTCCATATTGACGAGATGAAATGAGAACCAAATTCTCAGTTTACAACTTTATACATTTATTTCTTGGAAGAACTTCCCACATATTAGCTTCTGATGCCATATATTTCAGACGCATTTTTCTTCCCCTACCTGCATATTTTCGGTAGTTCTGGACGCCACAGGAAATTTTAAATTACAATATGACCTTTGGCTCTTCTTTCTGTTACGATGCTAAATGATTTGACATGGTTTCAGGTAGTAGTAATATTCCTAGATGCTGTTCTTCAACGGGCTGGCTGTACAAGCCATTGTCAACAAGCCATGTAAATATATCCCAACACACGCAACTAAAATATATCCTCAGCAGCTTTCTTTTACACAGATCCCAAAAAGTCTGTGGCCATTTCAGTGACATCCTACATGAGGGGCGGAGGAGCAGGTGGATAAGAAGAGACAGCGAGTTATGTTCATTGACTGAAGCTGAGATTATTTTGCTTGTGAACACACTGTTGGGCCTGTCTCCAGACTTTGTAAGTGTGAGACCCTGAACTTAACCTTCATTAGTGCAAGTGAATTCCCTCTGCTGAGAATGCAGATTGTGTGAAGCGGATTTTAGGTGCTTCTGCCCCTTTTCACCTGTGACATTGTCATTTATCATTCAGAAACAGTGCTGGGTAAGGCTTGCCTCCCCCAGGCTATGCTCTGACAAGTGGGCCTCCAAACACATCTTCTGGTCTTGGGTTCCCATCACATGTATAGCTTCTGAAACTTGAGGCAGGGGCTCTGAGAACATTCTTCTGGATCTAGGCAGAATCCAAGTTCTCATTAAATCCACTCTGGTTTTGCCTTCTTGAGCACTGTTTAAACTCTTAACCTTACTTAAAGGAGAAAAACTTCATGACCTCATGCATTCTTTTTAAGCTCTGTATTTTATGGTATAAACTCTGTACCTTTAGTTCTCCAGACTTCATCCTTATTCCTTCTGAGCAAAGCCATCTTTTTTAAGAATTAAAAATAAAAATTATTTCTCCCCCATGCACCCATGTCTTGAAAACCAATAGCATATTGGCCTTCAAGCCTGTGTTCTCAACCAGTTTTGCAAGTCTGTTTAAGAACACCAAAGTCAAGAAAATGGCTCTTCATTGTCAGTGTGTTGGCTTCCTCTGAGTGTTTTTAAAAAAGAATGCTACCCTTCAAAGCCTGAAAGGGGAGGTAGTGTGGGGCCAAGAAAAACAAACTGCTATTATTTCAACATATATTTCTGCACTAAGTATTGATTTTGGCTCCCAGGCACCATAAAGATTAGCCAGAATAACTGGTCAAATGTGAAGGCTGTGGCAGTAATCAGGGTTCCCTTGGTCATAAATAGGAAGTGATGCAAAACTTGAAATTAGGTACTTCAAAGCTTTTGGAAGGGTAAGAGAAGCAGACTCTAGGTTAGGACTCTGGAAGTGACTTTTTTTTTTTTTTATATTTATTTATTTATTTTTTATTATAGATAAAAATATGCACCATAGATGTGGCCCAACCCATCAGCCTCCCTCCACCCAAACCTCCCCCCTCCCTTCCCCTTCCTTGGTCCTTTCCTCATAGTCTTGTGGTATAGTTGGGTTATAGCCTTCATGTGAAAGCTATAGTTTAGCTTCATAGTAGGGCTGAGTACATTGGATACTTTTTACAGTCTTAGCAAAAATTCCTAGTTTTTTTTTTTTTTTTTTTTTTTAGATTTAGAAAGAAACTTTTAGAAGTTTCTTTCTAAATCTTTCCAGAGGAACTTTCAGATCCTCTGGAATGAAGTCTCCATCTCTGTGTAATTTTATAACTCTTTCCAACAACCTTCTGGGAACCCTTACCCAATCTTTGTTTCACCCGTCCGTTGCCGTGTTTCTTGAAGCACTTTCTTTATCTGTCCTTTCCAAAGAGGCTGTCCTTAGTTTTATTTGGTAGGTAGAATGGTACTTCCTCAGACAATCTCAATTAAGCTACACTATGACCAACTAACAAAATATTTATAAGTTATCATTTAGCTTCTTTCCATATGTGAGATATCATTCCAAGAGCCATACTATGCTACATTATTTTCAAAAATTTTGCCACCTACAATCACTTATTGAAATTTTTCTTACAAATATAAAGTACAGCTACTGACATGTGCCAGTAAGATTTTAATTTATATAAGAAAGCTAGTATTACATTTTTTCTTTATCTTTAAAAAAAAAATCTGTTTACATTGTACTTGTACCTTCTGCTCCTGACCGAAGAGTAGATTTGATGGTAGCTTAGGTAGGGACAGACCTGGCCTCCGATGACTCCAGTAAGGGCATAAATGCCCCTGAGGGACCCTTCCTTCTCCTCTGTAACTCCTTTCTTTCCTTCTCATTCCCCTTTTGAGGAGACTGGGGTCCTTTCTCTCTGCCTATGCCTTATGTTATCAAATTTTAGTTTTCACAACCACACATTTCCAGTTTTCTGGCTTTACAAATAAGCTATGGCACAGAGAGGTGAATAACCACCCCCAGAGTTACATGTAAGCGGCAGATCTGGAATCCATGACGCACAGTCTCTAAAGGTTTTGCTGCTAAGCCGTGTGCAGGGATTCCTTCAAGAGAATGTGGTGTTGGTTAGAAAGCACCCGGGCCGGTAGTTTCTTTCTCTTCCTTTCTCTTAGGTTCTTCCACCTGCACTGTCAGGTACGCGTTATACATTACTCTCCCTGGACTTGGAGGAGGCAACCACTCCGTGTTCCTTCTGGAATACCGCACAGTTGTAGTTTTACAACCTCTCGTTTTCTCCCATAAGAAAGATGGAGACATTCCAAAATTGTTTTCAATCTACTTCGGAAGGAGTTTCTGTCCACATCCTCACGGATGCCTGTTAATTCAGGTCTTTTTGGTGATAGTCATTCTGACAGGTCCAAGATGAAGTCTCACTGTGGTTTCCACCAGCATTTCCCTGATGATTTATAGATGTTTAGTACTTTTTCATATATCTGTTGGTCATTGGTGTATTTTCTTTGGAGAAATGTTTATTCAAGCCCTTCGCTCGTTATTTAAATTGTGTTATTTGTTTTTCTGCTGTTGAGTTGTGTGAGGTTTTTAAATGTATTTTAGATATCAACACCTATCAGATATTGGTTTGCAGATATTTTCTCCTATGCAGTGGGCAGCTTCCCTACTTGGTTAACTGTTTCCTTTGCTGTGCGGAGCTTTTAAGTTAGATATAGCCTCATTCATTAATTTTTGCTTTTGTAGCCTGAGCTTTGGGTTGATATCCAAAAACTTCTGCCAGGGATATTTTCTTTTAATAAATGTCTGTGGAAACATCACCTACGGAATGTCAGTTATGCTACCAAATCACTCTGAAGTGTGCATAGTTCTAGAATTCCAATTTGGGAAGAAAAAGTATTTATTTCCTTTAAGATACAATATCTTATTGTAAGAGGTTCTTATCACTTCAGAGTAAATGCATACGTATGAATTCCTATTCTCGTATTGCCATGTATTTCTTTCTTTTTTTTATTTTTTTTTTAATTTTGGGAGATTGATCGAAGGTATAAGAAACCAGGTTACACTGATTGCATTTGTTAGGTAAAGTACCTCTTACAACTGTGTCTTGTGCCCAAAAGGTGTGTCACACACCAAGACCCCACCCCCTCCCCCTTCCCTCTCTCTGCTCTTCCTTTCCCCACCCCTCCCTCCTTCTTTCTCTCTCTGGTCTCCCCTTCCCCCACCCCCACCATGTGCTTGGTCATTAATTGTCCTCATATCAAAATAGAGTACCTAGGATTCATACTTCTCCATTTTTGTGATGCTTTACTAAGAATAATGTGTTCCACTTCCATCCAGGTTAATACAAAGGATGTGAAGTCTCCATGTATTTCTTGGCATCAGGCGCCACTTCTACAGAATTCAAATTTCCCTGTAGGGAATTTTTTCCCATCAGTACTTTGTAGAATACTGTAGACTGTTTTGCTTCTATATCACTAGATCATTTAAGCCAATTAGCCAATTTAAGCTAATTAAAACCAAATTTGTCATTTTGATATTGATTCTTCAGATTAATTTGCAACTTTTGAAATTTGTGTGTCTGCTACTGTTGTGGTGGAGGTGGTGATTTTTCTGATGTTGCTGTGGCAACAATTATTTTTCTTTGGTGCTCTTGATGTGTTCAACCCAGTGAAGAGCAAATACCGGTGACAACACCCTCAATTCTCTGTGGTGTTTTTCCCTTCTTACCTCACTGGCTTTACAAGTTGAATATCTGTAGTACTTAATCACGCAATTTAAGATGCTAAAAAAAAAAAAATAGTAGTAGTATTTTTAAAAACCTTCTAGAACAATGTGGTAAAGGTGAAATTTTGGTTCAACTTAACAGTACTATTTAATTCACTGCAGTGTGTCTGAAGTTGTCAACGTTCAGCTTTAGTTTATTTTTGGGTCTAAACAAAAAGATAATTTTGAGTGTAAGTACCACAAAATATACCCCAGGAAAGTATTCTTTCTCTCACTTTCCATGATTTTTGTCAATAAACATAATAAACGTCTCCATTACTTACCATTTTCACATTTTGTTTTACTTTAGAATTTTCCACATTATATATATATATATATATATATATATATATATATAATTTCACATTTATTAATGTGAGGGTACAAACATCCAGGTCACAATATCTGAATTTGTTGGGTAGCGTCACTCTTGTAGTTATCTCCTTCCCCCCAAAGGTGTGAGATACACCCCTACATTGCACCACTTCAGTAGAAACACCCCAACCCCTCCTTCTCCTCCTCCCTCCTTCTCCTTCCCTTGCAACTTGAATTGAAATGAGATTTTTCTCCTGTGTGGACAACTTCCCATTTTCATAAATGTGTGCTTATCATATAAATATATGGTGAACATGCATATTGCAGTTTACCAATAGTGGAGGACATTATCTGAATGAATTTTCTTTATTACTACATTTAAAAAAAATTGTCAAAAAGAAAGGCTAAACTTTAAACCAGCACTTTTCAATCTTTAGTCATCTGCGAACAAACCTCACGATTTTTCTTACATGTGTCACCACATCAATGAGCACCTACCATATGTTGATAGCTCCACACCTGCTCTTTCCTCGAAATTTTCAATTTCTCACTCTTCTTTGCTTAAAAAAGGTACAAAAACATCTTTCTGTGTTTATCAATATGCTTATAAATGACTATATATTTATTTTAACCTGAAAGACGAACGTGTAGCTATTAATATTATCCAGGATATCCTTTACACACAAAAACGTTTTCTTATCATCTATTTTATGTCTACTTTACTTGACAGCTTCTAGATTTTCAAAGATAA
Source organism: Loris lydekkerianus (assembly GCA_963574355.1). Taxonomy (NCBI): domain Eukaryota; kingdom Metazoa; phylum Chordata; class Mammalia; order Primates; family Lorisidae; genus Loris; species Loris lydekkerianus. The sequence continues at coordinate 10,348 of CAUYPK010073819.1, forward strand.
GAAACGTTTCCACCTTGTTGCTTGTAGCACCTAGATTGATGTTGCTACCTAGATTTCATGACTATACATTTGCATAATTGTTTTTTAAATTTAGATTTAATATTTTCATCTAGCTAGGATCTATTTTCTAGGTAGACTAGGACCTCAATTTTGTTTTCTTTTTAAACGAATCGCTAGTGTTTTAAGAACAAAAAATAAGAAAATATCTGCTTACATGACGTTATCACTTACATGTGCCTTATATAAAATTATATCCACACAAACGTAAGTATTGTATAAACTAAACCACTAAATAGATCTAATCTTAAAGGCCTTGGAAGGCTTACAAACTCACTATCAAGTGTTTATGTTCCCCTTTTTGAAGAAGCTTAATCTTTACTGTGTTGTCTTCAAGTTGTTGAGTTTGTTATTTCTCAATTTGGATGAACTGACAATGATGTGACTTAGATCAGATGGTATCCCTTTGCTCCTCCAGAAACCTACGCGTCCCTCACACTTCCACGGAATGAGGCTATATAAAGAGCAGACTGGATGTGAACTCTTCCTGCGTGGCCACTATGCCCACCACTGGGCACCCAGCTTCTTCACCTCCTTTGTCTCTATGCTTTCCCCGCCTTCATACAGGCAAAACTAATTTCCCCTCTTCATGGGGGTCTTCAGATATTTGGAAAAGGTATCTCCAAGGCTTTTTCTCAAAAACAATTGCCTCAGTTGCTACAATGTCACAAGTCAGGTGACATTGATGACAAGAGACAAAACTAGCTTCAAGTAATCAAGTTCTAGACAGAGCAGCTCTCACACCTCAGAATGATTCAAAGTTGATATGGAAATCAACTTTCCTGAGAACTTTGAAATATCGAGAAAGCAAACAGGGCGGGAATAACGACAGCCATAAAAACTGTCATCTTTCGGGTGGTGACTGTGGCTCAGTGAGTAGGGCGCTGGCCCCATGTACTGAGGATAGTGGGTTCAAACCCAGCCCTGGCCAAACTGCAACAAAAAATAGCTGGGCGTTGTGGTGGGCGCCTGTAGTCCCAGCTACTCTGGAGGCTGAGGCAAGAGAATCGCCTAAGCCCAAGACCTGTAGGTTGCTGTGAGCTGTGATGCCATGGCACTCTACCGAGGGTGACAAAGTGAGACTCTGTCTCTAAAAAACAACAACAACAACAACAAAATTGTCATCTTTCAAGTCATCAGCTCTATCAGTTCCTAACCTCTATCTTACTTTTAAGATAAAAAGAGAAAAAACATCTCAATTCTTTTTGCTCCTAATTTTACCTATAACATGTTTATACAAATTCATGCTTCTAAGAATTTCTGCAAACCTAAGCAGGAAAAAATGCTAGGGGAAAACCAAGTTCAAGAATAATTGCAATGGACATGCAAGTAATGCACATGATATATACCTTATAAACACTGTTGAGGGATAAATATTGATGTCGCACGGATACAGGTGATTGGGGTGACTGAGTTATTTCAGAGGACAGAAAGAATAATCAGAAGCCAGGTGACATCCAGCGAGTGGCACACGCTGACCACGACCACTAGGGGGCGCTCAGGGCCCTCTCCGAGCTTGGCCATTGTTCTCCGGGAAGCGCCCTGAGCTGATGGGTAGACCTATGGAGTTCTCCTGCAACGTGGTAGTTTTCTCTGGTAACAAGTGTCACAGTTCTAATTAAACAATTGCCAGTATAATTATCTGTTTGTTGTTCTCTCCCTTCCTTGAGCATACTTACCTTCACAGAGGGCGAGGATTTTGCTCATCATTTTCAACCATTAGACACCACCCTAAAATAGGATCCGTATTCATTGAGTGAACGGGGAGTCCAGTAAACAAATAAATAGAATGATCTAAAGAGATCAGAGACCTTCAATTTGTTCCTCACCACCAGACGGGTGCATCCAGATACCTGGGAGCTGTTCCCGCCCTGAGGACACTTCACACCAGCAGCTTCAGGGACTTGGGCAAAAACTTTCACCCTTTCTTTGGCATACTTTTTATGGGATTTCCTTCCTCATCATTGGAATGTACTATGGGGAAAACTGTCATTTGAATGGAAGTTCAAAGGTTAAAAGACCAAGGAAGTCATCTAGGAAGCTGCTCACTGGTTTTCCCTGTATGTTCTAGTCCTGACACCTGGAGAGGACAGATATACTAGGGTGTCTCAGGGTTCAGTCTAAGCCTGCGGGACACTCAAGGCTTTGTCCTTTCAAACAGGCTGCTTATCCCAGACCTCTCCTTAGCTTCTGCCCCCTCAGGAATCAGGGTGTCAGAGGCAAGCAGGAAATTCAGTCTCTGGAGTCCTGTGTCCTCATTTTTAGCTAAATGCCTTTACTTTATGTTAACATTGTTATGATCAGTGAAAATAGGGAAAAGAAAGAAGTGAATAAAAGGAATCTATCAGGCCAGGTGCAGTGGCTCACACCTGCATCCCAGCACTCTGAGAGGAGCTTGATATCAGCCTGAGCAAGAGCAAAATCCCATCTCTACTAAAATTAGAAAAAGTAAGCAGGCCTAGTGGTGTGTGCCTGTTGTCTAGCTCAGCAGTTCTCACACTGTGGGTCGTAACCCACAGGAATTGTATTAAAGGATTGCAGCATTAGGCAGGTTGAGAACCACTGGTATAGCTACTTGGGAGGCTGAGGCACAAGGATGGCTTGAACCCAGGAGTTTTGAGGCTGGTGTGAGCTATGACATCACCGCACTTTGGCCTCAGCAGCAGAGTACGACTGTCTCTGTCTCTCTCTCTCAAAAAAAAAAAAAAAAAAAAGGAAAATAGAAAGGAATATATCAAACAAAACTGGAGTAAATAATTCTGTGTTCTTTCTAATACCTACAAGACCAAATCCTAAAAGTGTGTGACACTTTCATTTTCTAAGCATTGACAAGATTGAGCCCTTCTAAATTTAATATTATTCCCTAATCACTCCATAGTCAGCTCCTATATCAAAAGGGTCTCCTAGGCTGGGAAACATCACCTCGTAGCAATCATCTTACAGTCAACAGCTGTTAAAACAAGCGCATAAGGCCCAAGTCCATATGTGCTCAGAATTAATTACATTAAAACAAATGTTTGAAAAATCAAATTTGCCACCATTGCTTTAACACAAGCTCAATTCTCATCAAAATAAATTTTGGAATATTTACATAAAGAAACTTTAGTTTATTCAGAAAGAAAAATCTGAAATTGGTTTCATGTATGTTGGCCTTCTTCCTATGTAATACATTCTCCGTCTTTATGTTACGTTTTTTCTGTCTAATATTCTTCAGTTTATAAGGGCAGTGACTATGACAAGGTCGGTCACCTGAGGAACATCTTCATTTTGAAAAGGTGAATACAATTGTTTTGTTCCCAGGGAATTTGCAGAGCTAGGAAAAACCATACAAAATTTACTAATGCTTATTGCAGAGGAAAGTTTCACAAAACTTATAAAAGCGAATTTTTGGAAGTATCATGTTCAAGTAAGATAATACTTCAGTGCACCTGTTGAGATATTAATGAACTCCCAGTGGGGAATTATTAAGTTCACAGTCAGCAGTAATTTCACTCTGAGTTCTTATTAAGCTTTATTGATATGGATCCCCCAAAAAGGGAAAATGGTTGAATAACCATGTCAGGCTCATTCTTTGAAACATCACCCCTTTCAATTCATACAGATCTCTTCAGATGTCATCTCTGCTCGTATTAGAATGTGGGGCAGCCAGTGTAATTTTTGGTAATTTCATTTTGATTCATTCATTCCAAAGTACTGAGGGATGACTAATAATTTTGAATTAGTTTAAAATCTGAATTTTATATAGCTTCAAATTACTCATGATGGAGATTATCAATTATTGCAACTCTCTTTTCATTCATCTTTCATTTCTTTACCTATATGTTAGTGATTCCAAACATGTTTGCATTCTATGACTGGTATGTAGCCATTTTCTTGAGATCCTAATAGTTTTTGTGTGTGGATTTTAAGTCCCATTTGTTATTATCTGTGCTTAAACTAATGCTAGCCATTGCTTTTTTTTTTTTTATTACTGCTCTGTGAAATGTTTATATGTCCTAGGACTTGTATATGCAGTTACTTCACATACATAATGTTGTGACTTTTTGCAATAGCCTATAATAAACAAATTGCAATGGCCTATAATAAGCAAGTTGCAAATGCTGTCTTTACCCATTCAGCATGCATTCACCTTTCCTCATCTGGCACATGAGATGCAAGTTGGTTAATCAGAGCACAGATGTCTTTAGCCACAGGATGACTCAAGAGGAGTAACATGGCTTGATGCAGACCAATGTGAATGAGTGAGATGCTATATCAGAATGTGTAGACAAAAGAAACATCTTGGTTGTTACTGAAATATCTGAGATAGAATCTTTCGTACAAGGATATGTTTTCTGATAATAATGGTGATGGTTTTGCCAGAGGAAGGTGGGGAAACAATAATCTTATACACCTCACAGTCAGGAACATTAGGCCTGGGGTCGGAGATTAACATCACTTAGAACTTTTCTTATCCCACTTTTTAAGGAATATAGATGAGAAAGTGGAAGCTGAGACGTTTCAGTGGTTAACAACAGCCCAAGTAGCTACAATACTCATGGCTCCTACAAAGCTAGGCAAATTCCCTAGGACTGTTTCTCTGTCTGCAAAATGAGGTTAATCACCTGAGCCGAGGCTAAATCAAAGGGTTCAGATGGAACAGCTACACAGTGAAAATTGGCACATGGCGTCCTAGCACACAGTGCTGTTTGTCTGACACTATTTGCTTCCATAGGAATCCTAGCTGTGGATATATGAGGGGTTGTAGTATGTGAATAGAGTGTGTGTGTATGTGTGTGTGTGTGTTGGGGGTGGGTATGTGAATAGGCTCTCAGGCTTTCTGTAAGCTAGAGAAATACTTCCTCTTTACTAAGAGGAATATTCCCATCCCAAGAATGGAAGAAAAAGTATCCAATGTACTCACCTCTACTATGAAACTAATTTAGGGCTTTCACATGAATGCTATAACCCAATTGCAACCTAGAAATAAGGGAAAGGGGGAAAGGGGTGGAGGGAGGGGGGAGGTGGGTGGAGGGAGGGGGATTGGTGAGAATACACTTGTAGTGCCTCTTACAATGGTATATGTGAAACTTAGTAAATGTGGAATGCAAATGTCTTAACATAATAACTGTGAAATTGCCAGGAAGGCTATGTTAACCAGTGTGATGTAAATGTGTCAACCAGTCTGTGAAACTAGTGTATGATGCTCCATGATCATATCAATGTACACTGCTATGACTTAATAAAAAAATAAATAAAAGAATAAACATCTGTTTAGGCCCAACTGTTACATCAGAGACTACACTATTGTTGCTTTTCCAATTTAACACAAGACTTTTTTCAATTTTTAAGTGAGAAAGCCACTATGACCTATTGCTATTCAGACACCACAATAAAGCATAGAATTTAGATCCAAAAATATTTATAGAAAAGTTGTTTCAATAACACTCTCTCAGACACATGAGATGCATTTTAATTTTTTTTATGACAGTTTCGCTTGCTCTCGGTAGAGCACTGTGGCATCACAGCTCACAGCAATCTCAAACTCGTGGGCTCAAGTGATTCTCTTGTCTAAGCCTCCTGAGTAACTGGACTATAGGCACTCGCCACAACACCCAGTTATTTTTAGAGATGGGGTTTTGCTCTTGCTCAGGCTGGTTTGGAACTCATGAGCTCAGTTAATCCACCCGCCTCGGCCTCCCAGAGTGCTAGGATTATAGGCATGAGCCACCATGCCCAGTGAGATATGTTATAATTTGATTAAAACAATGGTAGGTATATACTAGAAACTTGAGATAATTAGACCTTTTGGAAGACTTGTTTACCAAAGCTATCAAATACTCTAAAAGTTCCATTTTATGATCCTGAAGGCATGTAAAACAACTGTCTTCAAGAGCCAGTAAAATTCATCCTCAAAAAAACTTTTCTTCTTGCAGACCTAGTTGTAAACTTGAACGTGACCATGTAAGTCTTTGTTATAGAAAATAAGATAGAGAAAATACAGTATGTAGGAAGTAATAGAAGTTCAAAGTTGATCCTGACAACAATAGTATATTAAAAGAATTGAAACATAATGATCTTTCCATTTGTCTGTGGATGGTGGGATCTCATATTTGCAGAGATACATTTTTATTCTACTAAACAATACAAATGCAGACTCAAAAAGCATCAGGTCCTAGTCAAGGTTTGGTGTTCAAGAACCTGTCTATTCACCTCTTACTTTCAAAATGGTATTTGGAAAATAGGAGTTGAAGCTCCAGTGAAAATGTATTACAGCATATTTTAAAACCAACATCTTTAAAGAGACGTTCCCAGGAGGACATTTTTGAATATTATCTGAGCACAAGTACCTTGGTTCAATATATGAAGTTGAAAGTTGTAATGAAGGTTTGCCTTGCTGAACAGCGCATGTGATAATCCAGAATGCTCGCCTTTCTGTTGGCAACGTTCTTGAAATAAATATTAACACAGATCTAAAAACAATGCTCCCATGTAAAACCTGAGTGGACAAAATAAGTTTTAAGTCAATTTACCAATTATGATACTAAAATTTTTAGAGAAGTCAGAAAAGCAGACAAAGTCCCTAAAAAGACCAAAGTTAGACAAAAGTAAACAGAAGGGCACATCTACTACAGGGATAAAGTCTAGTTTTAAAAATAAATGAGCACTGCATATAACACAGGAACCCCAATAAATTTTAGCTGAATCTTAATTTATTGTTTCCAAGATACAACCTAATTCTTCAAAAACTACTGTTTTAAAAGCACTTAAACTATTTTTTATAATTAGGTTTATCTGTGTTTAAATTCTGTGTTTTCCCTAAACATCTTTCTCTGTCTTTCTAAAACACATGATTCTTCTCTTAAAAAAAAAAAAAAAAAAGAGAAAGAGAGAGACAATGCCAGATTCACAGCATTGGGCTACATCTATGGTGCATATTTTTATCTATAATAAAAAAAAAAAAAAAAAAGAAATGCTTTTCAAAGCACATTCACTGAAATATTTTCCACGTAATATATTGGGCCCTAGATTGCCTTTGCTTGGTTGCTCTAATGTATTTGTGTTTTCTTCTCAGAAAGTATGCTAATTCTCAAGTGTTAGACAAAAACAAATGAATAGTAAGCTTCTTTGATACCCCTACTCAGAAACAGGTTCAGTTTAATGTTCACGCAGCATCTCCATGTCCTCTTTGTCTAAAAAGAGGAAAACCCCTGACTTCTGAAATCAATAATATCTCCTACATTTTATTCAGGATAAAGTGGAAGATTAAGTTTTGCTTTAGGGAAAATCATTTTTTAACTTCTAATTTTTATATTTAAAAAAAAAAAAAAAAAACAGTGGAAAGCCAGATTTTAAAAAATAAATTTTCCCATCTCAACTGGACTTCAGAGTTTGACAAGTATGAATGCATATTTGGAAAACCTTGTAAGAGGATCATGTAAGAATCCTGTAAACCTGTGGGTCGTGACCCACAGGAACTGTATTAAGAGACTGCAGCATTAGGAAGGTTGAGAACCACTGCAGTAAACTATAGTTTTCTGTCTCCAGCCCCTGAGAAGATGAGCATAAACTCGAGGAAAGAACAAACTGGATAAAGTATGTTACTTATTAAAGAAGGATACATATAGTATTTCTTCTTTTTCTCTAGTGGAAAATGGACTCCTACAATTTTAAAGATTAAATTTAATTGAAAACTACTAGATGAACTGTCTGCTGTAAATTAATAAAGAAATAAAAACTATATTCCCTACAGAACTATCAACACATTTAGAGAAAGTTCTGTGTTTAACTCAGCATCCCCAGGAGCAAGGGTCAGCAAACTATAACCCCACAAGCCAAATCCAGCCCACTGTCTGTTTAAGGAAAGAAGCAATTACAAATAAAGTTTATAACAATACAATATAACAATACACATGCTCATTTGTGTACATACTACATATGTCTGCTTTCAAGGACCAGGGTAGAGTTAAATAGTTGCAACAGAGACCATATGATCTACAAAAACTAAAATACACACAGTCATATGCCACACAACATTCTGATCACTTAGTTGCTCAACACTGCATATATGATGGCAGTAAATGGAGCTGCCCATTCAGACATGCTTTTTTCCTAATCTTTTCTGCAATATTTTTACTGTGCCTTTTCTGTGTTTAGATATGTTTAGATACACAGATACTCACCATTGTGTTACAGTGGCCTGTAGCATCCAGTACTGCAGTATGCACACAGGCTTGTGCTTAGAGTGATAGGCTATACCATCCAGCTCCAGTGCCCAGTAGGCTACACCGTCTAGGGCAGTGTGAGTGCTCCACGCCATACATTGTGTGATGCTGACACAGTGATGAAATCTCCTAACAACACATTTCTCAGAATGGTTCCCCATCATTAAATAACACACGACTAGACTACAGATTCATTTACAGAAAAAGTTTGCCAACCCCTATCCTAGAGCTCTATTTGCTTAGGAGGTATAACTCATTGACAAGAAGCTGTTATCTATATCCGAATCTGAATGTTCTGGGAAAAAAAAAAAAACATACCTTATAAAAATCAGATAAGCTTTGCTACAAGGGCCACCTGAGGCAGCTGGTCCCCGAGCCTGATAAAGTGTGCCTAAGTAACTCTACTAAGAAAGACGGCAATTGTTCTTACCTGAGAAATGATGCCACAGTCACTTGTAGGGTACAAAAATGAATAAAAGTCTTGCTGCACATTGGTTACAGTACATCCGAATCCCAGAAACACCTCATCAGGAAGTATGTACCAGCCCTCAACTGACAGTGCTCTAATTCTGACAAAAAACCAGTTGTGGGTACAGGATGTATGTAAGTCTGAAAGATGCAAAGAGAACATATCAATATACTTGTAGGAAATAGCTCAGAATTTACAAGGCCGCTGTAAAATCATGTTGCTAGAGAGGAAAAAAAGTGTATATTAACTCTAATAGAAATCTTAGAAGCAAGACAGCCAAGGTCAGGGGCCCAGGGTCTAAGCATCAGGAAAGGGAGCAAGAAGAAAGCCGGCAAGGGAGTCACCTGGTGATGACCAGATGACCAGGCAATGACAACTTCCCGTATAAACACAACATTAGGCAGGGAAGTGCAATCTAGGAGCTTCCTCTAAGGCAGCACCGCCAAGGGCCAGAGCAATTCATAAGCCAAAGGACACTTCCTAACCACAGGCTGAAGTAGGAGCAAACTTCCTGGAGGAAATGGTCACACTTAAAGCACAAAGACCAACAATCTGAAAAGAAACCAATGGAAAAGGGAATCACATACTAACCAGAGGAAAAACGTGTATTCCTACAGCCACATCAGACAGAATGGATAGTGGGAATGGTTGAGTTCCAGATTACCTAAGAATGTCAACTCATAGAAGAAATAATTGAATTAGGAAAAAAAAACATTTTTTTTTTTTTTTTGTAACCACCACATTAATAATCCCTTGGGATAAAAATCATTAAAGGGATCTTAAAACTAATAAAAACGTGATAAGAAATAGGCTATTTAAACAGTCTCCCAACAAAACACTATTTGTTATCGCTGATAAATAACAACTTAACATGGCTGGTACCACATTAACCAAATGAGATCAGCATAATTGGGTGGATAGATACCACATGCCTCTTGATCAGATTCAGTAAGAACACATCACTTCTCGGAATTCCAGCCAAAGATGCACAACCTGGAGCTACTCATTGTAAAATACCAGACAATTCCAAAATGAGGGACATTCTACAAATTATTGTAAGAGGCCTATACATTACAAAAGAAGTTAAGAACGGATCTAGACCCAAAGATTATCAAGGGGTATGAAAACAGAAGGTAATGCAACGTCCTGGATTAGCTCCTAAAACAGGTCTTTTTTTCATTTGTTATCAGGGCCAACATTTGGATAGCTCTGTACATGATAATATATCATTATTAATATTCTGGTTTTGATAATTGCACAGTGATTATATAAGAATGTCCTTAGTTTTAGAAAACATATATTGAAATATTTTGCACTAAAAGCTCATTATGACCTACATTTATTCTCAAATGGTCAAGGGAAAAAAAACACATATAGACACATACAAGCACACACGTGCACGCAAAGAATAGCTAGAGGCAGTAAACATTTGGAGAACTTTGAGGGAGGATAGATAGAAATTTTGTGTACTGTTTTTGTAACTTCATGTAAGTCTGAAATTATGTCAGAATAAAACTTTTTGAAAAAAGGCCTACAACCCTACCTTCTACTCTCTCTCAGGCATTTAACCCTGAGATCATACCTGAGTGGTATTTTTCAACCTTCTTTATCTCCCAGCACACTTAAATTATGTTGATCAAAAACTAAAAAGAATAGCTAGGCACAGTGGCTTACACCTGTAATCCTAGCACTTGGGAGGCAGAGGCCTGCTGATCACCTGAGCTCATGGGTTTGAGACCAGCCTTAGCCAGAGTGAGACCTCGTCTGGAAAAATAGACCTTGTGGTGGGCACCTGTAGTCCCACCTACTTGGGAGGCTGAGGCAAGAGGATTGCTCAAGCCCAAGAGTTTGAGGTTGCTGTGAGCTACAATGCCAGGGCACTCTACCAAGGGTGACAAAGTGAGACTCTGTCTCAAAAAAAAAAAAAATTAATTTCTGTGCTTTGAATGTCTTCCAAAAATAATTAAATAATTAATGATCTTTAGGGCGGTGCCTGTGGCTCAGTGGGTAGGGCACCAGCCCCATATACCGAGGGTGGCAGGTTCTAACCCAGCCCCAGCCAAACTGCAACAAAAAAATAGACGGGCATTGTGGCGGGCACCTGTAGTCCCAGCTACTTCGGAGGCTGAGGCAAGAGAGTCACCTAAGCCCAGGAGTTGGAGGTTGCTGTGAGCTATGACGCCACGGCATTCTACTGAGGGCAATAAAGTGAGACTGTCTCTAAAAAAAAAAAAAAAAAAAAATTAATGATCTTTAAAATTTTTTGCAGCACACTGGTTGAAAATCACAGCCCTAGAGCTTTGCATCACCTGGAAATCCAGTGTCCCCATACATCTGATTTCTTACGACACTCTCTTCCATCATTCTAAATTCTATCCCATTCTCTGAGGACACCAACAATTCTTTAATTCCTGGACCTCAGTCCTTGATCTTCCCTTCTGCCAATTACCATCTTGCTGTCTTGTCTTTGATGTTTGCTCAGCTTGGCTTCCCAGGTCAACTGTGACTTCCATTCCCCAGTCCTGTCACTTGCCTTGCTGCACTTGCCCACAGCCCATTTACCTCATTTCCTAGGTCTCTGTGCATGCATTGATATTAACTGTGAAACTAATGAAACTTAAAAATTTTCCTTTTTCCCCTTACCAATACAGGCTTTTTCTAACACTTTGGATGGGGCATTTGTGATCTTGCAATGTTGTCATATAGCCAGTGAAAAATGCTGTATATGTTTGGTTTGAACTTCTCTCTACTTCTTTTTCATTTCCTATTAAATAGTGATGGATTAGCCACAGGCATTTAGATTGGTTTTTCTTCTCCTTTCTGCTCATTATTCAGGGCAGCCATAAAGTTACAACTATTCAAATTGCACATGAACTGTATGGCCACCCTGTATAATAGTTTTACCTGATCTGCTTAAGATTTTGGGAAATTCAGTGAAAAGAAAACATTCCAAGCTTCCATTAGCTTCACCTTTATGTGCTTTCCTCCTCTTGGGAAGCTTACATCCCCTCAAATCCTGACACCTCTGGCAGCCTTGAATTCTACTAAGTTTCTCTCCAGCCCCACAATCCACTTTCCGCTGGTTTCTCCACATCTACTTCTCACCATCTGTGCCCAGAGGGAAAAGCCTCTGTTGTTGAGTTCACTCCCCTATCAGATCCCAGTGCCTTTAAAAAGGTAAATTACATTTTGCCTAATTTTTCCCCAGTAGAAGTATGGTTTTGCTAGTCGCCTTCTCCATTACAGCCAAAAGCAGAAGTTCTTCCTACTATTATATTGCCATGGAAACCACAAATCTTGCCTTTAAATATACATATATACACATATTATATACACATATATCTATAGAAGGGAATGCATTATTATTAGTGTGCAAGGGGACTGACTGTGGCAGAGACTTCTATTTATTTTCGGGTACTCATTATTACCACCAATAACAGAACACTCTGATGTGTGAGGAGGCTCTGTAGCCATATAACGAAGCTCCCACTATAGCCAGGTGTGGCCATGTAACTAGGACTTGGCCAACATGGAGGAATGTGTGCCCTACCTGGGTCATTTATTTGAAGACAAACCACTTGACCTAGATATCTTCATTCCCCTATTGTACTGGCTGAGAGGTGGCATCTACTGCAGCAGTTAGCTGGGTACAGTATTGGACATCAGTAGTGACTCTTAATACCTGGAAATAAGATTATGGGACAGTCATCTCTATTCCCTGGACCCTCTGGCTATCTCTGGACTTATCCATAATCAAAATAAATTTTAGTCTACTATATTTTGGAGTTTGTCTGGCTTGGCTTGAACACATTTTATACTTAATACCATGATGATAAATGTTAAAAACCACTTCTTAGGATGTAAAAGCACAAAAATGTAGTGTTTTCTGATTTCCATGCTGCCTTAATCCATTTGTGCCACTGTAATTTAAACTATTGCACAAGAACTATGCACATCCTGCATAACAGAATGTCTGAAAATGGGCAACTTAGAAAGAAAGTAAGTTAATTTCTCACAGTGCTGGGTGTCAAGAACTCCAAGATCAAGGTACTTGTAGTTGTGGTGCCTGGTGAGGGCTACATCCTTTGGAGGGGAGGACCACTGTGTCCTCACATAACAGAGAAGCAAAAGAACAAGAAAGCTAGCCAGCCAATGCTGTATGGGGCCTCCTTTATAAGGGCCTTAATCCATTAAAGAGGGAGCAATCCCCATGGCCTAATTACCTTAAAGATCCCACCTGTTAGCTCAGCACCCGTAGCTCAGTGGTTAGGGTGCCAGCCACATACACCAAGATAGGTGGGTTCAAACCCAGTCTGGGCCTGCTAAACAACAATGTCAACTGCAACAAAATATAGCGAAGTGTTGTGGCAGGCACCTGCAGTCCCAGCTACTTAGGAGTCTGGGGCCAGAGAATCACTTAAGCCCAGGAGTTGGAGGTTGCTGTGAACTGTGATGCCACGGCACTTGACCCAGGTTGAAATAATGAGACTCTGTATAAAAAAAAAAAAAAAAAAAAAAAAAAAAAAGCCCCACTTGTTAATACTGTATCACATTGGCAACAACTGCATTTGAGGAGACACATTCAAACCATAGCACATATTTCCAACATAACTAATTACCAGCATGTGGAGTGCAGAATAAACACGTACTGTGTTGGCTCTCCTGGCCCAGTAATTATCATGGCTACAAAGATCTCCAGAAGTTTCCCTACCCCCAGTGACAACCACTATTTGAGCAAACTTCCAAAATCATGCATTCATCTTTATAATTTTTTTTTTTAAAGGACAAGCTTTAAACTTGCTAACCAATCAGATTATAAAAAACTAATCAGCCTGACTAGTTCCAAAGGATGGATTGGTTAGCCATGCAATGTCTTGCCTTAATTTGAATCAATAATATTCTACAATAAAAGTATTTTTAACATTCCACTAATTCATGTTATATATGGTATCTGTAGAATCCTAAACTCTTTACCCAGTTATCTAAAATGGAGCACTAGACATGAAGACCAATAATGAAGACACCATAATTAAGCCAGAGTACAAGCATAAACAGATCAACAGAATAGAATGTGTGAATACTTGGTTTTTATAGTGATGGCATGGTAGGGCAGAAAAAAGAAAGACAGATTTTATAGTACTAGGATTGAGACAATTGCATATTCATACAAAGAAAACTTGATTTACTATTCATACCATGCCCCAAAATAAATACCAAATAAAAGACTGGGCTAAATATTAACAGCCGGCAGAGAATAAGACTTTTGTCCCAACCCTTTCCCAGAATCATATAAAATTCTGCAATAAGATGCTAATTATAAAGGAAAAGATTGATAGAATGGGTGACAGTAACATTAAAACCTTTGTATCATGAAGAGACCACAAAGAAAATAAAATAGTAAGTAAGGGAGTAAATGAAAATACTTGTAACATAGCTTGTTCACATCCAGAATATATAAAAGAAATTCTAAAAATTCCTAAGCAAAATTCAACTCAGTGGGGGGGGAGGGGGGAATCAACAGACTTGCACAGAAATTTTCCAAAAACAACTTTAAATGGCCAATAAAATTATGAAAAGGTGGGTAACTTCACTTTTCAACAAGAAAACACAAATTTAAGACCACTATGAAATATTACCACATACTCACCCAAGTGGCTATAATGAAAACGACTGACAACACTAAGTTTAGCCAAGACATGAGGCAATCAGAACTTGGCACAAACCTTTTGAAAAACAGTTTGCAGTATCTAAAGGTTGGGCATGCCCTGTAGCCCAGCAGTTCCCCACTAGGGACACACACTTCTAAACTATGTATGTATATGCACTAAAAATAGGTACAAGAATGCTCATAACCCAAATGTGCATCAGTTAGTAATGACCTGGGGTATCTTTATATAAAGAATCCTATAAAGCGTGAAAAACTACAGCACAGAAGAATCTCATAAAACTCATGTTAAGGGAAATGAGCCAGAACAAAAAACTGCATTTATAAGAAAGAAAAATGCTTAAAGCTTAGTAATGCACAGATGGTAAAATGAAAGAAAACAAGAAGCAATTACCATAAAGTTTAAGGTAGTGGTTAATTTAGACCAAGGGAGGGGGAAATCGCCAGGCAGTATATTTGGAAAGAGCCTTTACAAAAGGCCTTCTGGTGTGCTGGTCATGTTTTTGAACTGGGTGGTGGTCAAGTGTTTAGTTGAAAATAATTTACTAAGCAATACTTTATGTACTCTCATGTGTATTTTTAAGTTAATAAAATGTTCAGTATTAAAAGTAAGTTATTTCAAAGGAACCCACATCCACTTCTTAAAATGACAGTTCTTAGGTATGAGTCTTAAAATGGAGCGGAGAACAAATTCCTATAAATATTAAAGTAATTGAAATCCCTACACCTATGACAGCTAGGAGCTGCAATTGCCCCTGGCTGGGTCTCCCCAATCCCCACATGTATGTCTCCACGGGATCTAAATAAGCTATTAAAATAAGATCCCCCAGCCTGTGGCCAGTCTTTTTTCAATTAATACTTTAAAACCATCATATCTAAGAAAAAAACTTTTAAATTTCTAGAACTGACCTCATGTTTTTTTTTAAACATATATTGCTTGCTTCTTCACATGTTATTATTTCTGACTGTGAGGAACGAAGAGCTTGAATTCACTATGTCCCTGGGAGGATACTCCAGCTCTATCCCTAAGGCTGTCTTCTTCCTAGGAGTCTGTGTATTTTAATGATCACATATTTCTAACAATGCTCAAATTTAGAGGCTTGGCCTTTGCAGACTCAAGTCCACACAACCATATTTGCATTATACTTTTCTCTTTTTTTGTAGAGACAGGCTCTTGGTATGTTACTCAGGCTGGTCTCAAGTAATCCTCTTGCCTCCCAAAATGCTTGGATTATAGATGTGAGCCACCATGTCCAACCTACATTATGCTTAAACTGTACATGGCATGCCTGGGTAAGTCACCTCTTAATTCCAAAAAGCCTCCAACCTCATCTTGCTCATGAATCACATCAACTGCATTGACAGAGAAGAAGTGATAGTACCATCAAAAATTTTATCAATTAATAAAGATTAAAGATCAAATAACTGCCACTGAAGTTCTATTAAATATAACTAATAACACCAGCCAGGTGCAGTGGCTCACGCCTATAATCCTCACACTCTGGGAGGCAGAGGCAGGAGGATCACTTGAGGATCACAGGAGTTCAAGACCAGCCTGTGTAAGAGTTAAGACCCCCAAAGTTTCTACCGAAAATAGAAAAAAGAATAGTCAGGTATATTCAGGTGCCTGTAGTCCAAGGTACTTGAGGCAGAAGGATCACTTGAGCCCAGCAGTTTGAGGTCGCCCCTGGACTTTACCAAGGGCTCCAGAGTGAGACTCCATTTCAAAAAAAAAAAAAAGTAACACTAATGTCTAATCGGGTTATTTCAAATTTAGTCATATTGATTTTTTTGCAAATTACCTCAGGCCAATTACCTCACAAGAGTCCTGTCTGCTAAACATCCTTTGTCAACAAGGGGAGCAAGACCTAACACCTCATTGCCCCCCTGAGATTTACTTAGAAGTCACCCAACTTCCTAAGGTTACCTGGGGAACGAGTATTCTGACAATTACCTTATTTCTAGTTCACTTGCTCACTGCCAGGGCTAACCAATCAGTTCCTGATCTGCCATGTGCAGGAAGATAAGGAGGTAAAGATGGAAAATCCAGTTTCAACCAGTGAAAAATGTTCCACAGAAGCTAAAGGAAATTAACTCAGGAACAGCATCATGCATAAGAATTAGAAGACCAAGTCTGGAGAAACTAGCGAGAGGGAGTTCAAGGTTGTTCTGACAGAAAGATTCAAACTTGGATGAGGCACAGAGCAGGACAGAAAAGGTAGACCAGGGAGCAGATCAAAACACCTCACATTTATTTAGAGTGTTGCAGAAGAGTAAAAAGAACATCAATTTGAACTCAGCATGTTAGTTGATAAAAAGGAAATAAGACATTAACACTTATTTGGCCCTGAGTCTAACCAGAATCAGAAAATTCTTAGTTACACCCTACTTAGCGTCCAGCCAAAAAACAGTAAGAATCAGAAAAAAATCAAATAAAAATGCAGTTCATTCATTACACATACGGAGCACAGCCATGTGCCTAAATCATAACAGAAGCTCTCCCCGGTGAGCAAATCTCTCAAATTTATGGTTTATACCTCTTGGTACTCCAAACCCAGACGAAGTCATAGCAACAAAGAAGAAAACTACAGTTAACTTCATGATACCAGACCCAAACCAACCGCCTCTGAGGATGCAGACAGTAAGATGAAGCTGGGCTGCCGCACGTGACTTTATAGCTCACGATGAGCTCAGGTGTTGTGTATCCAAGGTCTAATCTCTGTAGGCCTTGCCTTACACTCAACCCAGTTTCCTAAAATCCCATCTTTCACTGATGACATGGGTTCTAAAAGTCAAGCCAGTGGATAAAGTAAACATAAAAATTAGTTGTGGCCACAGATCTGTTTCCACTTTAGGTCTATGGTAATGACAGAAGAAAGTACTCTCACATCATCTTTTCTTAAAATTTGAGGATTTGGTCATTGATGTGGTAATTTGATCGCACAAGGAGAACCCACCTGACTTACTGATGCGCCCGAACCTTCTACACATCTGTTTTATATTCAGCATTTTGGCAACCAACTAATTCCCTCCAGCTGTACACTAGTTTTTTTTGGAGGGTGCATTTTGATAATTTATTATAAATAGTTGTAGTGATTATTAGAAATAGGGCATTTTACTATTACATAATAGTAATGCAAGCAATTGTTATTTATACTTAAGGATGTAAATAACTCAGAAACCAAAATTTCTTACTTAATCTTTTTTCAAACATCGGGATCTCTTTAATGGATAAGCATTCAGAAATTCATGGTAAGCTGTAAAAAGCTCTTACCATAGGGAAGTACTTACTTTGTACACTAGTTTTTTTGATCTCCACCTATCCCTACAACTACCCCATTTTTATTTTTCTCTTTATAACCATACTCCTAGAAAAAGGCCTTTATTCTCTTTTGAGTTCATTTCTTTTCATCTTCTCTTAAACCTGCACCAACAGTATTTCACCCATACCTCTCTATCAAATATCCTTTTATAAAAATCATGAGTGCCCTCCATATTGCTAGACCTAATGCTTCATTCTTACTTTTCATCCTACTTAACCTTTCAGCAACACCTAGTGTGGTCAACAGCTCCACTTCCATGGCTCCCAGGACCCCACTCCATCCTGATTATCTCCAGTCTACCTCCCTGATGTCTCTTTGTCTCATATAAAGGTTCTGTTTCCTCTCACCTAGTTTTTTTCACTTTCAGAATATTAGGGGGGACACATATCTTGTTTACGTACTTTGTTTTGGTACAGATTAAGTCATAGTTATAAGTGTGCCCTTTACCTAGATAGTGTACACTGTACTCAATAGCTGTGAATTTACTCATCCCCTCCTCCCCTGTATCTCCTCCCCTAGCTTTATTTTCATTGAGATTTGCTTCCATATGTGCACTTCACTGTTGGTTGATTCACTTGGTATTGACTACCTCTGTCTGTTTCTCCATTGTGATGTTCACTTAGAGAAATAGTTTCTAGTTCCATCCAGATTTTCCAAAAAGATACTAGACCACCATTTGTAATGGCTGAGTAGTACTCCATAATATGCATATATTGTATTTAATTAATCTATTTGTATATTTGTGGGCACTTGGGTTTTAAATCTAAGGCAGTAAACTATAAAAATCCTGAAAGAAAATGTTGGAAAAACCCTTATAGATATATTTCTAGGCGAAGAATTCATGAAGACCTCAAAAGCAATCATTGCAACAACAAAAATAAATGGGACCTCATTAAATTTAAAAGCTTCTGCACAGCCAAGGACATAATCAAAACAGCAAATAAAGAATCCACAGAATGGAAGAAAATATTTGCATGCTATACATCTGATAAAAGACTGATAACCAGAATCTATCACACAAGGAGCTCCAGTAAATCAGCAAGAAACAACCAAATGACCCCATTAGAAAGTAGAAAAAAGAGATCAACAGAAGCTTTTTCAAAGGAAGGTCTACTAATGGCCTATGAACTCATGAAAAAATGCTCAATTTCTCTGATCGTTAGGGAAATGCAAATCAAAACCACAATGAGAATACACTGTTGGTGGGACTGCAAACTAGTACAAACTCTGTGGAAAACTGTATGAAGATACCTCAAAGAATTTAAAGTAGACCTACCATTTCATTCAGAAATCCCACTGCTGAGTACATACCCAAGGGAAGAAAGGTCATTTTATAAAAAGAACACTGTACTCGAATGTTTATAGCAGCGCAATTCACAATCACCAAGACGTTAAAACAATTCAGCCACTTTCTTTTTATTTTTTTTTTACATTTTTTAAGTCATGAATTTATTTTTTTTTAGATTGTGAATACATTTATGCATATTTTGGGTACAATGTGATTTTTTTATACAATATGATGTGCTTACATCAAACCAATCAACATAGCTTTCACCTCATTTACTTGATTGTGTTATGACATTTATGTTCTATATTTGACATATTTGGCTTGTACCCTTGAAATATGCTCCATAGGTTTGGTTCTGCTGTTTACTCTCACTCTATCAACCCTCTCCTCTCCCCTCCCTTCCCACTCCATTTCTTTCCTTCATCCTGGGCTATAGTTGTGTTCTATCTTTCATAAGAAAGTATGAGTAAATATAAGTTGGTTTTATAGAAGTACTGAGTACATTGGATACTTTTTCCTCAATACTTGAGATACTTTACTCAGGAGAATATGTTCCAGGTCCCTCCATGTAAACATAAAAGAGGTAAAGTCTCCATCTTTTTTAAGGCTTCATAGTATTCCATGGTATACATATACCACAATTTATTAATCCATTAATGGGTCAATGGGCACTTGGGCTGCTTCCATGACTTGGATATTACAAATTGAGCTGCAATGAATAATCTGGTGCAAGTATCTTTCTGGCAAAGTGATTTTTGGTCTTTTGGATATACTCCTTGTAGAGGAATTGCAGAATCCATCGGAAGGTCAATTTTTAGATCCCTGAGTGTTCTCCAAACTTCTTTCAAAAAGGAATGTATTAGTCACTTCTTAAAATTAACTATCCCAAGACTCAAGGCATATGCCAATTATCTTCATTTTCGTCACTTATTTGCTTTCAACTCATGTAATCTTATCTGCTTTAAATATTACTGTTTTCTGATGAATACAAATTCCCTACCCCCAGCCTGGACCATCCTCTTTCAAATTCAAGATCTATATATTCAACTGCTCACTAAAAGAGAGTTTGTGAACCATCACCTTCCACAATTTTTGTCTGAGTAGTGGCATCTCCCATGGTACTATAACTCACCAATAGTAAACTCTCCTGTAGTCCTTTCTCCTACCTCCTGTCTTCAAATCCTTCTCAGATAGACAGACGTGACCACTTCCTGTGAACTCCACTACTCCAAATAACTCAGGGTCCTTAGCCTCAGGCTGAGCATAGTCACCATTTGGGCAGGATGACCCTGTCAGCGGCTATCTTACACATGTAGATTTTTAACCACATCTCTAACCTATATCCACTAGAAGTTAGTAGCATACTAACATCTCCATTATGACAAAAGTGTAGATATGTCTGCTGGAAGATAAAATTGCCCCTGGATAAGGACAGCGACCCTAACAACCATCATCACCAACCCATCTCCCTTCTTCAATTCCTCTGGTTTATTCTCCATATAGCAAGAGATGAGCCTGGTAGAAATCCATGTCAGACTATGTCACTCCTACCTTTTCAGCTTTCCAGTGGTTTCCCATCTTATTTCATCAAAAAGACAAGTTTTTTTCAATCAACATTGGAAAATTAGATGATCTACTCCCACTCCCCTTGTTTAAGGGCTTTATGTGATTTTTTTTCCCCCCTTTAGTCATTCAGCAGGCCCTGGCCAGGTTTGAACCCCCCAACCCCTGCTGCACAGGGCTGGCACTATAACCATTGAGCTATGGGCACCCAGCCATTATTATTATTTTTTTTAATTTGACTTAATCTCTGCAACCATGATGGCCTTCTTGCTCTGTGAACACTCCAGCATGCTAACCTCTCAGTAATTTTTCATCTGCTGTTTCTGTAGTCTTGAATGATTGTCCTTGCTGGAAATGCACAGCCCATTCCTTCCTTCCTCCACATCTTTTCTCAAACATCACCTTGCAGGGTGGCCTTCCTGATGCTATGTTAACGGAATCACAACCTTCACCCAAGTATTCCCAATCTCCCTGCCCTGCTTTATGTTCCCTCAGAACATTTACCCTTTCCTAGAAGATACCGTATATATTCGAGTATAAGCTGAGTTTTTTCCGACACAAAATTTGTGCTGAAAAACCCGAACTCGACACAAATTTTGTGCCGGGAAAAACTCGGCTTATACTCGAGTGTATACGGTAATTTTGGTTTAGATAACTCTGTCTCCTACTAAACATGTGAACTCCACTGGGGGATGTCTTTGGAATAAATGAACGATCATGCATCACTTCCCAGCTCCAACCATGACTGAGCATCAATCAGCAACTGAGGAGAGTCACTTTACCCTTCAAAACCGACCTATAATGAACATGGAAGCTGAAAATTACATGCAACTCAGCTCTTCAAAAATTACAAACAGCCATGTAATAGTTCAAACTTTATTCACAAATAAGACTCCATAAAGTTAAAAGCAGGAGCAGCTCCAGTTTTTAAAAGGATATAAAAAGGCATCATGCCATTTTATTTAAAATTATAAATTAGAATTTTTAAATATGTGAGTTATTAAACCTCATTCCTGCTCCTTGGATTTCTACAAAAGAGCACATTATACATCCTCAGTCCTGTGCAAGCATGGTAGAGATTCCAAATTCCTTCTCAATAATGAGGCAAACAACCCAGTTTCTTTTCGTGCACTAAAGTCCATCATTTGATAAACATGGGAAAGGAGCATTCACATTCTTGCTGAAATGGAAGAAAGACAGTAAAAAGTTGGCCCTGGTGTAAACATTACTTAGCTACTTTCAAGAACCCATTATTCATAAGTAAAGCCAGGTATAGAATAGAGGGAGGAAAAGAATGGGGCAGTAAAAGTTCTGTCCTTAAGACCATATCCTTCAGCATATAAGGATTCAAGTATAACACATGTGTAAGTGAATAAGGATATTTTTACTCTTTAAGATGTGAAGTACATCCCAGATATTCTAGGACTATTCTGCTTATTCTCTGTAAGATAGCTCCATCCTTTAATGAATAGCCAAATATTAACATATGTGGATTTTTCACAATAAAACCTCTTATGGGACTCTAACAATGAAAAACTGTACTCACTTGTAGGCATTTGACCCTTCCTCAAAGAAACTGCAACCAGGGTTTATGACATTTTTGAGTTCATTTCCCCAGAGACTACCAACATATCTAAGCTACTTGGTAGGCTCAGTATTAATACTTATTATGATTCAGAACTATATTCGTATTGGAATTAATAGGTATGTTACCTTCAAATTGAGAATTTTTCCTTTCTTTCTTTGGGAAGCCACCCGTTCTCTCAGTCCTTTTCTCTACCTCCTTCATCTTCCCTTCTCTCACTCCCTGCTCTGTCTCTCATCTCTCTCTTCTCCACCCTCTCTTCCCTCTCTTAAATATAAAGATTATTATATATTATATATAATATTATTATATTATATTCTAGTCTTGGCCTAGAGAAATTCTTTTCTTGTCTCTCAAACAACACATACTGAGCAAGTGAACATTTTCCAAATTTATCTTTTGATGGCCTACACAGGGACTTCAGAAAGTCACTTCTTTTACCTCTACAGGGGTAAGTCAGTTTTCTTCTCCATAAGATAACTGTCTCTTTCTTTTCTGGATGGAGTGTGGCTTCAGTCCCCAAAATTCTCCTTCCTCTGCTGAGCATCTCCCAGGACTTCACTCTTGGTACCCTCATTGGGTCAGTAAGTCTCCAGGATTTTGGGAAATGGTCATATTGGATTTTGGGAAATGGTCAAACTTTAGCCCTTTTCCCTATCTTACCTTTAAATTGATCATAGTATTTTATATGATGCCAAGAGGGACAGCTCTTATTTCTGTGGATTCCTACCAGTTAGTAAAAGATTAACAAGACCACCATGGTCAATAATGCGTTCATCAAACATAGGAAGGTATGGATTTACCAATTCTGAACCGGAGGCTCTCTACACAGAAAGCACCTTAAGACAAACACATGCCATTACCTTGACAATTCTATCAGCACATATCTAGGACATGCCTGGACAAAAACCATAAGATGCCAGTGTTGAGTATCCTCACCCAGATTGCGTTGCAGAAGCAACTTCCACGTTTTCATTCTCAGTGTGAGTTGTGCCCCTTGTTTCCTGCTGGGTTACACTGCCAATTTCATTATGTCTCCTTTGAACTTCATTTGAAAAAGGTTGCTGCCTAAAATCAGAAGAAAATAGAGAAATATTACAGGAGACTCAAGATCGACTCAGACTCAAGATCTGACTCATATCGACTCAGCATTGACAAGGCTGTACTTGGGGCTCACTCTTCTCACCTGAAATTTAGTATAGTATTATTATCTACTGCAGCTGGCTCCTCATCTGCGAGGTAGGGGAGGGAGCAGTAATTGCACCCACAAGGTCGAGACGATTGTGCACGGTACAAAAATGGGACTCCATATCTGAAAAACAAAACAAAACAAAACCCCCAACATCTATGTCATGTATTTGCCATGAGGAATTAATGCATTCATATAGGTAAAATGCTTAGAATAATTCTAATGCTTAGAATTATTAACAAAATAACAGCAATCTGTGGGAAGAACACCATGTAATGTGTCTCTTCTCTAATTGCTGAGGAGAAAAAAATTTAGGCTAAGATTTTAACCATAAAAACTTAATACAAAACTTGTCTAAAAGAAAGTCCTGCCAAGTATATTAGAGTTTTGCTAAGACTTGATCATAGTTCTTATTAATCTAAAGACTAATTATCTAAGACTTTCTCAAAAAGGTAGATTCATTAGGAATGAAAAGAACCTTAACCCAGAGATGATGCTGTCCATCTCTCTTGCAGAGCCCTTCAATGTACACACTGATCTCAACTCCCCAATGAGTTCGTGAATCTTTTAGACTTTTTTTTTTTTTTGCAATTTTTTGGTTGGGGCTGGGTTTAAACCCACTACTTCCAGTATATGGAGCCGGTGCTCTACTCCTTTGAGCCACAGGCACCGCCCTCTTTTAGACTTTTTGTTGAGGCATTCAGGAATCTTCAATATGGGCTCAAGTTTAATTAAAACTAAAATAACTTGGTTAAGAACCGTAAGGTTCTCAGTGACTCTGACACTGGTATCAAAAAGTAAATCATTTCCTTTTTCAGCATTTCTAATATTCATATATTCCAGGGAGCCATTGTAATAAGTAGAAGGATACAGGGACAGGGGCCAAGGGATTTGTGTCCCTGGTAGGGTTTTCTGTCTCTCCCACCCCTGTTCCTGTTTGTGTCATTTAACCTTTCAGGTTAGGGAATTTTGTATCTGGAAGGGAAAGATGAAGCCAGGGCCCAGGGTGGAAGTCTGGTGTGTTATACTCACCTGCGGAGGACACAGGTCACAGGCATCTCAAATCCAATGGTCTGGTTTATTCTGTAATGCCAGATTTTAGTTTCAAACAGAATAAAACCATGGAAAGACTAAGGAGACACAGATTTTGAACAGATGTTGCTCTCAGGTATCTTAGGAAATTCAAAGACATTTGAATACAGATGGATCAATACTTCAAGCTCTCTAACAATGGTCACCTCTCACTAAACTATAAAAAGGATCTGCTTATGGGAAATGGCTATTTTTTAAAGGGACAAATGGGTCAAAATCTGGCACAAGGCTTACACATAACAGACAAACAACCCTTGTCAGCTTAAACAGAAAGGATCTTAGTGATTCATACTCAAGAAAGCATTTGTTTGTACCACTGTTTGAGAAGCACAGTCATGGCTGCAGTGGTGCTCACACACAGAGGGCATGGACTTTTGAGATCCCATGAATCCTGTTTGGAATCTCAGAGCCGCCTCAACTCATCGTGAACCCTTGGAAAGTCTGTTCAAACTGTGAGATCTGCAGGGTCAGCCAAAGCTGTCTTTGGGTCTGCATCACAGCTCAGCTTCACCCTTGGCCAACTTTCTTTCCCCCAAGGCAACTTTTCTTTTCTTTTGCTCTGTTGCCCAGATTAGCGTGTAGGGGCCCAATCATGGTTCATTGCAACCTTGTACTACTCCTGGGGTCAAGCCATCCCCTGATCTGAATGTGACTGGTAGAGAAACCAGTCCAGCTATATTTCTATATACAAATAGAAACTTAGTAACATCTGATCTGTGGATCTATTGAAGGAATCATAAGATGCTCGGGTTTCAGGTAAAAAGGCATTTCTCTTACTTTAATTACAATACCACAATCACTAGGATGGTAGGAAAACTCATAGCAGGAATCCTGAGAGTTGGCATCTGTCTCGATATTAGTTGCAGGGCAGTCGTCTCCTAAAATCAGATCATCGGGCTCCACACGATAATTGGGAAATACTGTAGGTTTAATCCTGACATAGAATAATGATAGGCTGCATTGTACTTCAAGAACTGAGAATTTTTCAAAAACAAAGAAAGTTTTTGTTAGTATACATAGATCAGCTCAGGGAATTTTTTGCATAGCCAGTTAATACAAATGAAGGCAGCATCCCACACTAAAATAAAACATGTCTTACAGATGAGAAAATCTGCAAAACATGTCTCCATATTATTGCTTTATCCCCTAAAAATACCCACATATTACTTACCCCTCAAAGAGGCTCTATAGTGAATCTATATACGAAAAAATATATATATAAGAGCTTATCATCCCATTCTCCAAAGTCAAATTTTTATAGAGACGAAATCATAAGAATATATCTATGATATTTATGTGAAGAAGTATAGAGCGTGTTCTGTCTCTCATTCAACAGAAGCTCCTTTAAGCAAGTCTTTGTTTCCATGTCTGTGTCTGCAACTTCATTGTATATAAAGGCAGTCACTGAGAGTTGGTAAAGACTTGTCCAGGGTGGGCCTGTGTGGCCCCATATGTGTTGGGCCAGAATACCTGCTGCCTGAGTAGGTACCATTGTCCAGGTCTGGAATGCAGGGCAGAGGTCTACTGCAGCTGCAAGGACTCGCCACACCTAAAGCACTAAAGGGAGAAAGTGCAAGATGGAGGGGTGGGAAAGTCATCCATCCCTAGAGTAGAAAAGCAGCTCAAATTACAAGAGGCCCACAAACAAGAAAAAGAGGACAAATTAAAGAATGAAAAGTCCTTGCATCTTAACCTTATTGGTGAAAAACTTCAGTGGTTTCAAAATCATCTTGATCCCTCAAAAGTGAGATATTCAAAGAAAGATGCTAGTGAAATAATTGAACACTATTTAAATCTATTCAGCAGTGAGCTGGAGCAGATCGAGTTACATAACAGCATCAAAGACCGGCAGGAAAGGCGGCACTAGTCCCTCCAAGAGACAGTCATCAAGCAGAGGGTGGCAGGAGTGTGAAGTTACGACCTTGAAATTCCAAACACTGAGAATGTGAATAATCTGAAAACTTTACGGGAATGGAATTTTTGATCTGAAGAAACTGCCGAACATTAAAATGAGAAAAATTCGTGCTAATGATGCACTTCCCAAGAAGCATGAGAAGAAAACTACCATAACTGCAGGTGAGGATTTGGGGTAATCTGGCAATAAAAGATGAATCAAATGACTCTGATGAGGAAATGACCGCGGGGGACTAATTGCCTTGACTTGAATTGAACACAGATAATTGGAGACCTTCAAGTTATACTCACTGATTATGAAACGCAGTCATCCAGATCCAAGAATTTGCTATTTCACTCATTCAATTACTTGATGAGAGTCCCATTCACAGTTTCAAAAATGATGTTTAGATTTTTATTTTAAAATGAACAGTCACAATGTTATATCTACCTCCCTCACTTAATCTGTTCCCTTGTGATGAAGGTGATAATTACAGGTTAACTTCTTTTGATTGTATATTATTTTATGCTTTCTTTTTGTACAAAGTGATAGGTTTTATTTGTGGAGACAGAACTAAAGATTAAAGAATCAATGATTTTAATTGCGTTATTTGTCCTTCCAAGAGTTAGATTGACATTTAACTCAATATTTAGAGTATCCTGCATTCAGTCAACCTAAGACACAGACTAAACCATTGATGTTTGTATCCCCATGACGGGTAAGACTGAAACTGCAAGAGCAGACAACCTAAGACAGGGACTATATTTTTCCGCCATACAAAAAACAAAAGAGGGAATTGTTGGGCCCTGCCATGTGCCTGAGGCCTAGTGCAACTTCCCGAGCCTAACTAGAAGTAGATCCATCCAGCTACTTCTGCGTAGCAATGACTCAGCAAGGCCCGGCCTGAAACTGCTTCTACCTAGATACAGCCAACGTGGTACCATGCCACTGGCCCGACCCTGTCACGCACCTCTTCCCCCGCCTTCTTTCCCCACCCCTTCTCCACAATAAAAATAAATAAATAATTAATTAATTAATTAAAAAAAAATATTTAGAGTATCATGAAAAACAGACACTGTAGAATTGTGTTTTTTGCAGAACTTGTTAAATGCAAGTATCCTTTAGTCTGTTTTTTAAAGGGTACAGTGCAAAGGGTTCAAGGAAACAGTAAAGCTGTATGAGGTTAACTAAATATAACTACATCTTGGTAACAGTTTATTTAAAATGTACTATTTTACTTTTGAAACTTAAAAATAAAATTATTTCCATAAAAAAAGGCTTGTCCAGAAGACTAAAGCCTAGCAACCAGGCTTTCATGGAAATTGAATAAAGATAGTCTATCCTTCCCCTTCTAACTTGAAATATTAAGACAATAAATTTTTATCTGAGAAAAAGAAAACTTTTCTGATATAAACTTTTATTTGAGCTAGATCCCAGAGGAACAGAATTAGAACAACCTAAAAGTTATAAGGGAAAGGGATGAGGCCAAAAAAAAAAAAAAAAAAAAAGCAATAAATTTTTTTTTATACTTTACATATACTTTTTATATACTATATATATATACTTATATAAACTTATATAAACCTCACTAAAAAAATATTTCCAATCGCATTGAAGGTATTAGAAGGAGCCCAAGTCCTCGGGAGATTTCAAAAACTCACTACTTAGACAAAATATATAAACCTCAAAACCTTTCACCTACAAGGATATGTAAGAAAACATGTTTCAACATTATTGGCCACTATGGAAATCCAAATCACTGCATACTTATCACAGTGGCTAAAATAAAAAATAGTGACAATACCAAGGGCTATCAAGGATGTGGAGAAACTGGGTCATGCATACTTTGATGGGGTGATAGGAAAAAAATATCAATCAACTACTCTGAAAAACAATTTCCAAATGTCTTTAAAAACTAAACATGTAACTACTCTATGACCCAGCAGTTAAACTCTGAAGCATTCACTCCAGGCAAACACAAATTGATAATGTTCATGTACAATGCACATGAACGTTCATAACAGCATCATTCCTAAGAGCCAAAAAATGAAAACAGCCCAAATATCTCTGAGTGGGGGAAGAATAATTAAACTATGGTCCATCCATGCCATGGAATACTACTCAGCAATAAAAAAGATTAAACTGTTGAGACATACAATTCCTTGGATGACTCTCTAAGGAATTACGCTGAATGAAAAAAGCCAAGTCTAAAAGGTTAATGTAGTGAGTCCATGCATAGAACATTCTCCAGATAACAGAACATCACAAATGGAGCACAGATTTGTTGTGGCTGATAAAGGTTGAGGACTGGGGAGGAAGGAGCAGTGGCAGGATTGGGTCAGGAGGAAAGTAGATGTGGCTCTACATGGGCAATGTGGGGCATCGTTACTGCAACAGCAATGTCCTTTAATTTGGCTGTTTCAGTATCCCTCATGTAATATTGTATTAGTATCACAGTTGTGTATGAACTGATTGGGAAAATCTGAGTAAATGGAATACCTAACCTCTATTACTTCTTACAACTGCATGTGAATCTACAATTACCTAAAAATAAAGTCTTGTTTAAAAATGTAAAAGTCTGCTTTGCTTATGCCTGGGCTCTTGGCTTCCCTGGAGCTGAATGTGACAAGCTGCAGTGGTTCTGGGCTCACAGGGGATGAGGTCCTACTACATGCAGTGCCCCTGTGTAGTTGGCTGACAGCAGAGGATATAAGTTGGTCCGCAGTCACGGATCTGGCATCCTGGCTCCAGTACAAGGATCTTCAACCCACGATCGGTGCCCACCCAGACTTCTGGAAGAGCTGAGCCACGACACGCCATCAGCCCCAGAAAGAGCTGCGCTAAGACCCACAACCTGTGCCTCTGGGCCTCTGTAAACCCTGACCAGGAGCTCTGGGAGCCGGGCAAACCCGCATCCTCCCTCCTGTACCCTCCCTGCTGCCACACTGGCCTGCTTATCTGGCCAGGGACTCCGGTAGCCACGTGCCCTCTGTAGCCCTCCCTGCCTCTGTGCAGAGCCCTTCTCCTGGCCAGAGACTGCTAGAACATTGGGCCCTCTGTGCCAAAGTCACTGGGCGCCTGGCAGTCCCAAAATGCACCTCAATTTATAAGAGAAACTCTAAGAAACATGAGCAACTTGATTTCCTCCAGTTCCATAGTAGTTGGAGATTTTAACACCCATTTAGCAGTGCTGGATAGATCCTCCAAAAAGAAGCTAAGCAAAGACATTTTAGATTTAAACTCAACCATTCAACATCTGGACTTCACAGACATCTACAGGACATTTCATCCCAACAAAACTGAATACACATTCTTCTCAGCAGCCCACGGAACATACTCCAAAATCGACCATATCCTAGGCCACAAATCTAACCTCAGCAAATTTAAAAAAATAGAAATTATTCCTTGCATCTTCTCAGACCATCATG
>CAUYPK010073820.1:0-34033 GCA_963574355.1 Loris lydekkerianus
ATACATTAGGATCAAGTAGGTTTCATCCCAGGGAGCAAGGCTGGTTTAACATACACAAGTCAATAAACATAATTCACCACATCAACAGAAGCAAAAACAAAGACCATATGATCCTCTCAATAGATGCAGAAAAAGCATTCAGTAAAATACAGCATCCTTTTCTAATTAGAGCACATAAGAATATAGCCATACGTGGCACATTTCTGAATCTGATCAAAGCCATCTACAACAAACCCACAGCTAATATTATACTGAATGGAGTTGAACTGAAAGTTTTTCCACTTAGAACTGGAGCCAGACAAGGTTGTCCTCTATCACCACTACTTTCAACACAGTGCTGGAAGTTCTAGCCAATATGATCAGGCAAGAGAAGGAAATAGAGGGCATCCACATGGGTGCAGAGGAGGTCAAACTTTCACTCTTTGCCGACCATATGTTCTTATACTTCGAGAACCCCAAAGACTCAACCACAAGACTCCTGGAAGTGATCAAATAATAAAGCAATGTCTCAGGATACAAAATCAATGTTCACAAATTGTAGCTTGTGTACATGTCGATAACAGCCAACATGAGAAGCTAATCAAGGACACAATTCCCTTCACAGTAACTTCAAAAAAAAAAAAAAAGGAAAGAAAGAAAGACCTAGAAATATACATAACAAAAGAGGTGAAGGACCTCTACAAAGAAAATTACAAAACTCTAAGAAAAGAAACAGCAGAAGATATTAACAAATGGAAAGACATAACCATGCTCGTGGCCTCAAGGCTAGGTAGAATCAACATTGTGAAATGTCTATATTAGCCAAAGCAATCTACAGATTCAATACAATCCCTATTAAAATACTATAATCATACTTTCAAGATTTGGAAAAAAATAATTCTTCATTTTGTATGGAACCAGAAGAAACCCTGTACAGCCAAGGCAATTCTTAGTAATAAAAACAAAGCCAGGGGTATCACCCTGTTGGACTTTTGGCTATACTACAAGGCTATAGTGATCAAAACAGATGGTACTGGCACAAAAATAAAGACACTGACATTTGGAACTGAACAGAAAACCATGAGATGAAAGTAACATCTTACAGCAGCCTGATCTTTGATAAACCAGATAAGAACATACACTGGAGAAAAGAATCCCTGTTGAATAAATGGTGCTGGGAGAACTGAATAACCACATGTAAAAGACTGAAACTGGACCTGCACCTCTCACTACTTCCAAAAATTGATTCAAGACGGATAAAAGATTTAAACCTAAGGCATGAAACAATAAAAATCCTCAAAGAAAGTGGGGGGGGGGGAACTTAAAGATATGGGCCTGGGGGAAGATTTTATGAGGAAGACTTCTGTAGCAATTGCAACAACAAAAATAAACAAATGGGAGTTAATTAAACTAAAAAGCTTCTTTACAGCTAAGGAAACAAAAACCAAA
The DNA here is from genome assembly GCA_963574355.1 of Loris lydekkerianus. NCBI lineage: Eukaryota > Metazoa > Chordata > Mammalia > Primates > Lorisidae > Loris > Loris lydekkerianus. Next base: position 1,429 of record CAUYPK010073820.1, read on the forward strand.
GCACATAGACAATCTTCAGAATAAGAAAAGATATTTGCATATTATGAATTGGACAAGGGCTTGATAAGTAGGATCTATTGAAAACTCAAATTAATCAACAAAAAAATACCCAACAATCCCATATATCACTAGGCAAGAGAAATGAATAGAACCTTCTCTAAAGAAGACAGACTAACAGACTAATGGCTAACAAACATACGAAAAAATGCTCATCATCCCTAATCATCAGAGAAATACAAATCAAAACTACCCTGAGATATCACCTAAACCCAGTAAGAATGGCCCACATCACAAAGTCTCAAAGCTACAGATGCTCACATGGATGTGGAGAGAAGGGAACACTTTTATGCTGCTGGTGGGACTGCAAACTAATACAACCTTTTGGGAAAGAAAAATGGAGAATCCTCAAAGAACTCAAATTAGACCTCCTATTTGATCCTGCAATCCCTTTACTAGGAATCTACCCAGAAGAAGAAAATCTTTTTATCACAAGGATATTTGCACTAGACTGTTTAACACAGCTCAATTTACAATTACCAAAATGTGGCCCTAAACGCCCTAAATGCCCACCAACCCAGCTTGGATTAACAAGCTGTGGTACGTGTATACCCTGGAATACTATTCAGCCACTAAAAATGATGAAGACTTTACATCTTTTGTATTAACCTGGACGTAGGGGAACACATTCTTCTTAGTAAAGCATCACAAGAATGGAGAAGCAAGGATCCAATGTACTCTATTCTAATATGAAGGCAGTAGATGAGCTAATACAAGGCAGCGGGTGGTAGGGGAATGAGCAAATGGGGGGATGGAAAGAGAGGGGGTGTAGAGGGGTCACGCTGTATGGTATACCTCTTGGGGGAGGGACACAATTATAAGAGGGACTTTATCTAATAAATGCAATCAGTGTAACCTAATTTTTTGTATACTCAATGAATCCCAAACAATAAAAAATAATAATAAAAAAAAAGTTTTGAGGAGAATGTAGCGATACTAGGAACCCCCCACCCCCACCCCCACTCCACCCCCCATGCACTATTGGTGGGAATATAAAAGGACCCAGCCACTATGAAACTCAATATGGCAGTTCAAAGAATTAAAAACAGAATTACCATATGATTCAGAAATTTCACTTCTGGGTAAAAGAAAGTTGTACACCCATGTTCTGAGTACTATTTTATTCATGATAGCCAAAAGAAAGAAGCAACCCAAGTGTCCATCAGCAGATGAATGAATAATATGGTATATAATGAAATATTATTTGGCTTAAAAAGAAAATTCTGAAACAAGCTACTATATGGTTGAGTGAAAGTCTCAAAAAGACAAATACTGCATGATTGTGTTTCTATGAAGCTTCTTTAGTCAAAATTATAGAGGACAAAATAGAATGGTGGTGGTCAGGAGCTAGGGAAGGAAGGATTGAGAAATTTATAAGTAAAGAGTTTCAGTTTTACAAGATGGAAAGAGTTCTGGAGAGTGGTTAGCACAATAATGTGAATGTAATTAACACTAAAAAACAAAAGTACAGAGTAAGTCACACTGTACTGAGCCAATACATACTTTAAAATAACTAAGATTAAAATTTAAAATACATAAAATCAATTCACTACTACCTAAAGCTTTAAAATTCTCACCTCATTTTTTTGAGTTAATTCATTAATTGAACTTTTAAGTTTCTGGAGTTCCTGTACATACACAGCAACTTCCTGAGGACCTTTGGCAAGTTCACTCTTTAGCTGGGTTATCGTGGCCTTAAAAAAAGAGAAGAAAATTAGAGCAAACTAAATAAAGAAAAGAAATAGAAGTTTACAAAAGTTTCAACATTACACAGATTTTTGTTATTCTTGCTATTGTTAACCTGAAATAATTCCTGGAACTTTTATGCTACTACCCTTATTGCCACCACATACCTTTGGGGGCTTAAAACCACCTTTTGAAATTTATCCAAAATATCTAACTTCATTTATTTAATAATACAGGAAATGAAAAACTGACATCCTATGTTATACATCTGAAGCATTAAACTACAAACCTGAATTTATTGGGCTTTGAAACTTTGTGATTTTCCTGAATTGAAAAATGACAACGTAAATTATGTCTACATTTTCTCCCAGCTTCTATGGTTTAAAATTTTCTTTTTACTTTAAGATATGTATATACAAACATGCAACACAGATTTTTTCATATTGGTTAAATCACCTTTCTGATTGTAATAAAAATGTTGTTTGTTCAAAGAAGTTACCAAACTGGTTATATATAATTTCATTATTCTAGATCACTTTATGATCAGATATAGTAGGTAGACATTTGCTTTAGCCTATTTTTCCTTTCTCTCTGATTTTTATAGTTCAACGAAATTCCAGCCAATGCTTTAGTACATTTTAATAATTTTTTTAAAAACATGAAATTAATGTTTATTATTAAAACAATCTTTGACCATTTTAAAAATAAAATAGGAGAAAGACAGTTAAACAAAAATCTTGGAAATATAAACTTCCTTTATGTGAAACTTCAACCATTCTAAAGAAAGACTAAGTATTGCTTTTACAGGTACTGTTTCCTGCAAATGACACTGACAAAATAATTTTCTATTTCTAATATTGCTTATGGGTTTACTTTTACATTCCTAAAGTTACAATTTTCCTATTGTGTATATTTTTTATTTATTACTAAATAAGCTTCATAAAATGAGACAAAATATTAAGAAAAAAATTTTCTTAATAAACACATCAACGGTTATACATATATTACAAATAAGTACTTTGACCTTCAAGTGCGAAATATAATTAATATCACAATAAGGCCATTGCTTAATAGATCTTTTCTACTCCTTTTTCGGAAACCTTCTAATGTAGAACTTATATTTTTAAGGGATTTTCAGTAGTGGTATATGGTCATCCATTTATGTTATTTTGGTTTTTTATTTTTGGAAACCACCAAGTTTGTAAATAAGGTAAGTGATTCAAGTTAATGATCAAACACGTAGGCTTATATTATTTCAACAACCATATGTTCATAAAATTAGTTTTGTAAGTGTGTTTCTAACTGGTTTAAAATCAATTAAAATAAGTTTCAAAAATGTTTTTAGTCTGTTTTATGTCTGAGATATATGTATGGCCTGACCTTTGAAGGACAACATTCATTTAAATATACTAATTCTGACATAATGAAAGCCAATCTATAATACTACTGTATAGTTCCACCTTACATGTTTCAATATCGTATATAACTGATATAATGAAAGATATATAATCTTGTATACTTCAAAGAAGAAAATGTTTAGATATTCATGTATTTTCCACTATGTTCAAGTTAAATACTATCGTCTTAAAGTGATCATGTAACCTTGAAATGAATATACATATTGGAAATTTATCTCAAATTACCATTTCCAGAAATTTTCAGTGTCAGAATTTTGTTAGTAGGATTACAGATTTTTAGTTTACTTTTTTTTATTTTTGACACAGGGTCTCACTCTGCCACCCAGTCTGGTATGCAATGATACAACCATAACTCACTGCAGTCTTGAACTTCTAGGCTGGGGTGATCCTCCCGTCTCAGCCTCCCAAGAACCCAGGACTGTAAGTAGCTAGGAGTAGAAGTGTATGACATCATGTCTAGCTAATTTTTTTATTTTTTGTAAAGACAGGGCCTTGTTATGTTGCCCAGGCTGTTCTCAAACCCCAACCCTCAAGCAATCCTCCCACATCAGCCTCCCAAACTGCAAGGATTACAGGTCTGAGCCACAGCCAGATTATAGATGTTAAGAGAAACCTGAGGAAAGGCTGGGTGCAGAGGCTCACACTTGCAATCCTAGCATCCTGGGAGGCCAAGGCAGGTGTATCGCCTGAGCTCACAGGTTTGAGACCAGCTTGAGCCAGAGCAAGACCTCATCTCTAAAAATAGCCGGGTGTTGTAGTGGGCACCTATATAGTCCCAGCTACTTGCGAGACTGAGGCAAGAGAAATCATTTGAGCCCAAGAGTTTAAGTTTGCTGTGAGCTATAACGCCACTGCACTCTACCCAAGGTGACAAAGTGAGACTCTGTCTCAAAAAAAAAAAAAAAAGAAATCTTAGGAAAAACTTGACTTTCTTAATACTATGTTTTATTCATATAACATAATTGCCAACTTATCACAAAATAAAATGAATTATCACATTTTAAATCCCTACTTGTAAATATCCTACTACAGGATTCTGTACAAGTTTCTCATATATAATAAAAATAAATAGTATATTAAAATGCAAAATATGTGTGTATTTTAAAGTCATACAATTTCATACTGAAATTTATAAAATGAAATAAGTATAATGTCTGTCTAGCATCTACCTTGCTAATAAATTCCAACATGTAGATTACATAAAATCAGAAAAATGTAAAGTGAATATATTCCAAAAATATCTTGCCCTTTTATAGCTTTTAAATATTCCCTTTTAAATGAGTTTATAACTTCAGCACCTAAAGACCTGGACATTAGGCATACCATTTACATTCTGTACATTAAATTCAGGTATATGGAAAAACTAAAATGTTTATAAAGATAGGTGAAAACACTGAAAATTTTAAAATTTACTCAAGAAGACAATAAAGAAAGATGTGGGAAGCGTATACACCAAAAGATAGATGTTAGTTATGATGGGGGGGAGTGAATAATATAATGCTTGCCCTTTCCTACTGCTCATTATAAATCATTTTAATCTTTTACGATATATATATTATGTTCATATTTAGGGAAAAACAAAGATAAAAGACATTAATTTCAAAGGGAAAAAATAAACGCACTCCCTATTTAGATACCACTTACGGGTAAAATTAGAAAACAGAAAGATCTCCACTCTTGAGCCTTCACTTCCCTCGCTGTTTAACAGGCCATGCTCATGTGTGGCCGGGATGTTAGCGCTTCCTGAAACCTCTCCTGCACTTCACCCTGTTTCTCACTCAATTCTCTTTTCTCACACATATTCTCCTTGAGGCCATCTTGCCTGACCATTTAGCCTAAAAGCACTCTAGTCATTCCCAGTTCCCCTTCTGCCCACAGCCGGCTTTCTTCTTCTTGCCTGACTTTGATCATGATTTGGTGGACTTACACAGACAGTTGCTAGACTCCCACTAAGGAATACAGGCCTACAAGAGCAGGCACTCTGTCTTCTCAGTATTGTACTCCCTGCACCTAAAATAATTCCTGACACTTAGTAGGCACTTAAAAAAATCTTGTTACAGGAATGAGTATAATGATATTTATTCCCCCCCAAAAAAGTATATTATATCTTATAAAATAGTTTGTATTTCCTTGTTTTTTTTTTAATATTATTGAATTCAAGATTAAATTTTTACTAAAAAAAAAAAACTTCAAGTTACAAAATAATTAAAGAACAATATTTCAAGCAAACATCCTGCTGGTGCTTAAGAATTACAATTATTGTTTTAATATTTCACTATTATTAGTAAATAATTATTTAAAAGTGGCTGAAAATTTGCCTGATTAACAAAATAAAAACAAGCACGTCTTTGAAGTTCTGAGATTGCCTTAAAACACAAAACTGCCATGACACTAGAGGTGGTATATTGACAGCATTATGAATATGAAAAAGCCTTCTAAAACCACTTTACCTCAAGTTTAAGCATCTCCATGAGAAAGCAGAAAAAGAATAACAAAATGATGGATGAAAGGTGGAAGACTGACAAAGGTACACATTAGCACACAATAAAAATATCCAAACATACCTACAAATCTAGTCTCTTAAGTTAGCATACTCTTAGAAGATACATAAGTACTTTTTAATAGCTCAACATGCCTGTAAGTCATACTAATTCTATACCTATATAAACATTTTACCTGTTAAAACTGGGATTCAAATTAGCTCATTTGGAATACAAATAAAATACTTTAATCCTCTGTTAAAGATACCAAAGATAAGTTGATTACGACTTTGACACTTTTAATAATGTAGATTTTTAGAAATAATAATTTTTTTTTTTTTTTTTGAGACAGAGTTTTATTATGTCGCCCTTGGTAGGGTGCTGTGGCATCACAGCTCACAGCAACCTCAAACTCTTGGGATTAAGCCATCTTCTTGCCTCAGCTTCCCAAGTAGCTGGCGCCTACCACAACATCTGGCTACTTTTTTGTTATAGTTGTCACTGTTGTTTATCAGGCCCAGGCAGGGTTCAAACCTGCCAGCTCTGGTATATGTAGCCAGCACCTTTACCACTGAGCTACAGGCACCAAGCCAAAAACAATAATTTTTTTTTTTTTGGGGGGACAGAGTCTCACACTACAGCGCCCTTGGTAGAGTGCCGTGGCATCAGAGCTCATAGCAACCTCAAACCCTTGGGCTTAAGCAATTCTCTTGCCTCAGCCTCAGAGAAGCTGGAACTACAGGCACCTGCCACAATGTCTGGCTATTTTTTTGTTGTTGCAGTTGTCATTGTTGTTTAGCCCGGACTGGGTTCAAACCCGCGAGCTTTGTTGTATGTGGCTGGCGCCATAACCACTGTGCTACAGGCACCAAGCCCAGAAATAATAATTTTTAATAAAACCTCAACTTCCACTCTATAAAACAACCAATTATTTATAATGTATTTTCAAATGTTTTAGAATGGAATATTTTCTACATGCCTTCAAAAATATCTAAGAGAAAAGTCAATGAATTCATAAGGTATATTAATAATCTATACCAGGCGCTGTATTTTCAATTCCAACTAGAAATACCAGTGAAATAAGTTGTTTATTTACATTTACTTTAAATCAAAAAATAGATTTGAAACTTCTAACTCCTTTTTGTGTTTTATTTCTGATGCCAATATTTAGATTCAGTAAAAGTAGCACATCTATAATAAAAATATTTCTAGTAAGCTCTTTAAATGACATAATACCCTAACACACTTAATTGACAATAACTAGAATTACATTTTAATAAATTAATAAACTACACTGTATATTGAAAGTGAGCAGAAGCTAAAGAACAAATGGAGTTATAAACAAATAAATGGGATGAAGTATTTAGTAATTTTTTTCATATGGAAATGATATGAGATACAACTCAAAAGTATTTTAAGTTATTACCCAATACAAATATTACCACATATAAGAGGTTAAAGTTGAAAATATGCTAACAATAAGCATTAGGAAAAGATGAACAGCACAAATTTATGTATAAGGCAATCAACAGACCACCTAAAATAGGAGATAACATAATATAGAAGAAGGAACACAGTCTTTGGATAAGATCCGGGTTCAAAACATAGCTTTTATATTAGGTGAATGGCCTTGAACAAGTGATTTTACCTCATTGAGCCTCAGATGCCTCATATGTAAAGAATACTTAATATTTAATTTACAAGGTTATAAGAAACAAATGAGACCACATACTTAAAGTGCTTAGCATAGTATTCAAAACCTAATGGTGCTCAAAAAATGACTTTGTTTATAATAATGTTATTCTGACTCTTATGCTACCATTTCCTAAAGTCAAAGTATTTCAACATAGCCTGAGGTCTCATTTACCACTATGATATGTAAATTAATATGTAATATTAATAGATATTATTAATGAACTAAGTAGGGAACACAATATTATCCTTGTTTACTAAAAATATAAAGAAATATTATATCATCTATCCAGTTACTCAGTAAGAGTGAATCTCTTTCTAAATTTATTTCAAAATACTTAAAAGATAAATTTTTACGAAGACTTGAAGGTAATAAGTAAAGAATTGATTTCTAAGCCATTTTTTTTTATTCCCAGAAACAAATTTTCTAGAAAAGAATAATCATTATTTCCTATAATTAGCCTTGTGTACAGGAGGACAATAGAAAAAGACACTAAACTCTTTCACCTCAAATCTTTTATAACTGTAGTCATAACTTTATCTTAAATTATCTCCTCTCATTACATATAAAGATATTTTAAACTATAACAAAAATACAAATGTATAAAACGTCTCCCAATTAGACTTAAAATAATTATTAAATAAAAACTATTTAGAAATATTTTCTCATTACTAAGTTACATTATGTTCCCACATATATTTTTTCAAATGCAAGAAATTATATCAATTACTGTTATTATTCTATTTATTTAACAAGTATATGTATAACTCTAGAACTCTCAAAGGGAAAAGGTCAGTGTGGATCGTACTTTGAAACACACAAATTCTAAAACTGTCATTATTTTGGTTCAAACTTTGGGTATCATATTACATTTATTTTTAAATTTTAAATAACATTCTTTAATCAAAAGAGAGTACAATTAAGAAATACCAGCAGATTTAATCAAAAGTACTTCTTACTAAAATAAAGAAATAAATGCTTAGGTTCACTCACATTCAGGTGCTTCTACTTTATAAAATTTGAATGGAACTCTTCTTCACGTGACTTCTTTGATTCAAACTCTACATGATTCTACATTAGTACTTATGGATTAATCACTGCCTTTGCTGACTAGCAATACCACCAGAACAGGAGTTTTGGCTTTAATATGTACATGAAACTGTTTAAGAAATAGTTAAAAGTTAAGTGTTAAGGGTTAAGTGTTATTGGGCTACAAACTGCCACTTTTGGGAAATATGCACCTAAAGATCACAAATTTTAGAGTGATGTATTAAGCATCGTAAGGACTCACATGTATACACATGTTAAACCCAGAAATTTTCACCGTTCTCTCATTGATAAGATACAGGAGAAAAGAAAGTAAGAAGGAATTAGATATGGGTGACCCATACTCACATCCCATAGCTTGGTCACATGTTACTATTTATGAATAAAATGACTTTTAGATCATCAGTTAAAGAACTCCAAGAAAGAGATGCAAATTGAAACATCACTCTCTTTTTAAACTGAAAATATGAAAAACAGATGTCTATTTCACATAAGGAAGCTTGAAGATCGCAAATAATAGTGGTCACAACAAAGTATCTTCTATAATACAGTAAAAAGAACTTTCAGCAAACATATTTATATCTTTGAGCTTGTTGCATGCTAACATAATTACATAAGAAATTTATAGGCTGAAGACTATCACATGAAAACTGTAAGGGAACGAAGTACAAGGAACTGAGAATGTTTATCCTGGCTAAAAAAAAACAAAAACAAAAACTCAGGGTAAATATGAACAGTCTTCAAATATCTCTTGTAGAAAGTGGAAAAATTTGTTCCATTTAATTCCTAAGGAAAGAACTAGAACCAATGCATATAAATTATAAGGAAATAAACGTCAACTTAAGAGAACAGCTGACTGTTAAAGAAATATGCACATTCAATACCTTCTACCAAAGGTTGTGATCATTTAATCAGGGTGGCTTCAAGGGAGAGTCCTTGATGAAATATCAGACTAGATAATTTTTAAAAAATTATCAAAAAAAAAATCTTTTGAATACATAATTCAATGTATATCAATTAGAAATAAGCTTATCAGAAAATAAGTCTTTCCTAAATGTTTTTTCTAAACAACATTAGTAATATATTGCAGAATATATCATTCTTCTTTATTCAATTACCATTTATAAACTAGCCTTGAGTAAATTTAAATTTAAATATCATCTCTTCACAGCATACACATTTATAAGCAAAATAATCATCTTTAAGCAAACATTCCTCTCCAAGTGTCTAGCTTTATAAAGTGAAAGTAAAACACACATCAGACCACACTGAAAATAAACTAATATTACTCAGATCAAATGCAAGAAAAATACTGTGTTGATATACCACTCAGAAAAACCTCAAATCCTGGCTTTATCCTATCATATTCACTACACAAGATAATATTTATCACATTTAATACTGAACACACTGAACTTCATTACCTCTGAGTTAGCATTTTCTGCTTGTAACTTTTTGCACTCATCTTTTAGTTTTTCAGATTCTCTCTCACGTTCCAAGGTCATATTATCCATTAGTGTTTGAACTTGGACAAGTTCTTTCTTCAGCACAGCAACATCTTCTATACCAGGTCTCTGAAGCTGTGAACCAGCACATTTTGATTAAAAATTATGGTGAAAAACTAAAATAATATATACTTTAGAATAGTTTCACTAGAAAGAAATCAAAATGAAAAAATCTTTAACATCAATTTTTGGACTTCAAACATTGAACACTGATATCTCCTCCTCCTCCTTCAATAAGCCACCTTCTTTTTCCACTCTGTTCAACACTCCAGGTACAATCTAGTAACTTCACAATTATCTTCATTTGCTTTCTTTTCCTTCAAAACCACATCCATTGGTATAACAATGATTTGGTCAGTGCTACCTTCCTTCTTTTTCTATCCTAGAAAACTGATAATAAAAATGAAGAAGTAGCAGATATAAGTAATTATAATTAGGGTTTGTTGCAGGTCATATGTGGTTTATTCATTTTATTTGTATATTTACTGGTGCTAAGTAAAGGAAAAAAAGAAGTCAGGGACAAATCCAAAGTTATTAGTCCTGGAGAGAATGTTAAAAGATAAAAGCTAGACTGGCTCAGCACCCATAGCTCAGTGGTTAGGGCGCCAGCCATATACACTGAGGCAGGCGAGTTCGAACCTATCCTGGGCTTGCTAAACAATGACAACTGCAACAAAACATAGCCAGGTGTTGTGGTGAGTGCCTGTAGTCCCAGCTACTTGGGAGGCTGAAGCAAGAGAATCACTTAAGCCTAAGAGTTTGAGGTTGCTGTGAGCTGTGACACTACAGCACTCTACCAGGGGCGACATGGTGAGACTCTGTCTCAAACAAAAAAAAAAAAAAAGATAAAAGCTAGAAATTCAATCAGAAGTATATACTATAATAAAAGTAGGTGGACTTATAAACTCAAATGCAAAGAAAGATCACAATTAGAGACACAGATATGGAATGCAGACATGGAAACTACTAGAATGACAGACTATATATAAAAATAAAATGTTGAGGTAGTAAGTTATGTACCATAAAATTCCATTTTTATTTTTAAAAATCACATATAGTTTATATATAGGTGGTACAATATGGAGAAAGTTTTATTTCCTCCATTTCACTCAGACTATATATTTTTTAAAAATCTTCATCAGAACACGTATTTCATCTTTAATTTACAAAACGATTAAACTATATATATATCTCAATAAATGGTTCCTAAATCACCAGTTCAGTCTTCAGATCTTGAATTACAGTTGCCTCTTTTTTTAATTCTTCCGTCAGATGTGTCACTCTTTGTTCAGCACCTTCTCGAAGACTCTTTTCTTCATCATACTTTGATTTTATTTCTAATTAAAGATAGTTATATAAATATTACTTTCATGACATTAAATCTAAGGAAAAACAGTTTTATAAGTTCTTGTGTATCTATATAACATTCTAATTCAAATTCACATACCTTAAATAACCATAACTTTATACAATAAATCTATTCCTCTCATTATATTAAATGAACTTAAAAATAATGGAATGTTTTTGTCTACATAAATTGCACCAAACCTTAATTTACTAATATCATTTTAGTGTACACTTAATTATATACACTATTTTACCTAAAAGCATGTAATGTTAAAAAATGTAATTGATAGCATAAACAAGTGTTAAATCTATAGAATCTAATTCACTTATTTAGAATGTTGCTGTTTAATCTTAAAGCATACCATAAAAAAATTATCTTCTCTAAATTTCAAGTAGAATCTAGTCTTTTAAAGGGAGCACAATAAAATAATTTGCACAGCAACTCCAATATCATTAAATTCCAAACACAAGTCTTTTGTAAATGCTTTGTCACAGGAAGTATGTCTATTTCTACAGTATATAAAGGCAAAAGGGTAACAAGACTAAATTATTGGCTAAAAATTTTGACACAATTTACCTGCAATTTCAGTAGCAAGTTGGGCAGCTTTCTGTTCAAATAAGTCTTTCATTTGCTTAATATTAAAATTTTCTGTTTGGGCTTCTTCTAATTGTTGTTCCAAAGACTGCAGTTCTGCAAAAGTGTAGCAGTTATTCAACTACATTGTTAATTACATATAGTAAGTTATTATGATTTATAATCATTATATTATGATTATCATTATAGTAGTAGCAAATACAACAGACACACGGACAACAGAAACCTGAGTCTACAACTAAATTATAAGTAGAGCATTTTCACATTTCAATAAGTAAGCATATCTGATTCAATTAAGGCATAAGTCATCATTTACAAACATGTAGAACAAATGAAAGGACATCACCAAGTAATCTATGAAGATTTGTTTAAAAGTTATTTTGATTTCACATTTCAATTATTTTGCTATATCAACGGACCAGAAACAAATATATTCTGATCCTCTGATAAAATCTGATATAAAGCAAGAAGAAATTAGAAATGTTAAGAACAATTAAAGACTTGAAAAAGATTAGTCAAAATATGGTCAACTCCTAATATTTCATCATAAAAAAAGCAATTTCAGAGAGAAATTAATATTAACAACTAACCTCAAAATACAATAACAATTATTTATTAAACATATTAAATATCTTTAACATTAGTTAAAGATATTTAAAAGATGCTAGTTTCATCAGTTTATTTCACGAGCTAAAGACTATCTCATTGTTAAGATAGACTTGAATTTTCCTTAAACAACCATACTAATGTAATATTCCAAAAGTTTATTTTCTAACTTCAGATTATAGGGAACTGAAAAAACACCAAAACTTTAGTTGACTGATTAAATTATAAAGTTCTCATGTACTTTCTAAACTTAGAATGCAACCATAATTGTCACTGTTAACCACAAAACAAAATTCATTTAGCATGCATCAAAGGAAAAAAAAGTATGGTGAAAAAGAAAATTGAAAAAGTATCTGCTTTAAGTAAAGTTACCTGCTGATGAATCAGTCACCAATCCGTCAGGTTTAGCCTCCTCCATAAAAAAAAAAAAAAAAAAAAAAAGACATTAAAAGGAAAAGACAGTGCTGTTACAATTGCTGATGTTAAAAATCTCTGACAGGCACATGCTAACTATCAGGTAAGCAAGAATTGGGTGAAAATTAAAGTATGGTGGTTTCCATTCTTTCACACCTATAAGGTACCAGTGGGCAGACTAGCATAGCACTTCAGTTCACTGCTTCTAAGGGTTTTTCTTTTTTCTTTTTTTTTTTTTGTATAGTAATATGTATAAAATTATTATGTTTCTTACAATAGATAAGATCTTAAATTCCATAAATTTAGTAATAAATAATATGAATTATTGCAATTATAAATATAGATTCTAAAACAAATGCTTAAGTAAGCAGGCAGGATTCAGTCCTATTGCTAAGTAGTTTTTAAATGATTCCAAATACTTAATGTAGTTTGCCATCAGGATGATATATATTTTGCTATAATAAGACCTTGGGATTGTTATCTCCCTAACATTCAAGCATTTGATGCCTATAGGACCCCATATGTAAGAACTTGGGAGTAAACTTCTCCTTCCATTGGGAATGTTAATGTCAGACCTTTTCATTCCCCATATGTGAGCCACTGACCTCAACTACTAGACTTCAAAACAGATATAAACCTAGGAGGGTGTTTTTTGTTTTTTGTTTTTTACACGAACATAAACTTTATTTACAAAAAAGATGTTCCCTAAAGGAATATATTCAGAGACAGCTTGAACAGTGCTGTTTTAAAAAAAACTATTAAGAAATGAGTATAATTGTGATGGATGTGTTACTTAGTTCAATATAAACATTTCACACTGTATATTGAAGCAGTACCCTGAACCCCATAAATGCATCAATGTAGAAATCTATGATTTAATAAAACATAATAATTAAAAAAAAAAAAAACCTAGGAGTTTGACAGACACTTTGAACGCTAGGGCCATTGTACACCACACTGTGTCAGATGCTTCTCCAAGGCTGACAGCTTAAGCTATCACCAGGTCACACTCCATTAGCCCTTGAGCTTTGAAGCCATACCCACCAACACTTGTATTGCCCTCTAGCAGCAAGGGATCCCTGATATCTCCTGCTGTTTGAGATATCCTCTCTCCACAGAAACTGCTCATAAAACAAGGTACACTTCAAACTTCAATCAGACTTTACTTTACACAAAGGCCTGCTTTTCCTAATAGAGTAACTAGACACTATTAATTTTAGAACTCATAAATATCTATTGATAATCCCTTGTGATATTTATATTATTCTCTCCTTCTTCAAGCATTATAAATCTAAGAAAAATTTCTCTTTGGCAATAAACCATGAGATTTGTGAAATCACACTTTGATTATATCCTTACTATAACTATATAAAACACCTATAATATTTGAAAATTTGCATAAGTTGAATTATGCCATTAAACTACCACTACTAAAAAATGTGTCTTTAAAAGCTTACGATTTTAATTCGGGATCATAAATTATCTTTAAAAGATGAAATAAAGAACATACTCCATAAGGTTTAATTTGTTACATGCATTATGAACAAAATAATATACCATTTAACATCATTAAAAAATTATACACATCTGAAAGAGTTTCATAAGGCATTTCATAGTATATTGACTTTTTAATAACTGGACTTACATATATTGATTGCTAAGAATCATCAATATTTAAGAAACATTTTCCCCCAAAGGTAAATTTTCTGCTAATTTACAACTTGCACTGTGTAGAATTTATTTAAATGTATTAAATGTAAAATAGTTATCTCAAACGTAACAAACCATTTCCTCTCTGTTTTCAGGTACAGAAAATAATACAGCCCACATCTGAATATAATAATTGTTAATGGCATCTATATAAAACATGAGCAAATCAGCTACAAGTATTTTATATTCTAAAAACCTCCCTAATGTTAACAGAATCCCCAACTACAGAGGCCACATAGTAATAAAATTTGATATCTTGCTATTCATTTATTTATTTTTGTGTTTTCTAGTCCAAATGACAACTATTGGTATAAAGATTTTTTTAAAAGCAATAAAGACTGACTAAAAGTCACAATATGCTAAGATAATGTACAGAGGAATCACTAATTACTCTGTTAAAATATTAGAACAATTACTTAAGAGCATCTATTATTATAAATGATTTGGCAAAATTCATTATTCTTTGATTCTTCCTATAAGTTTAGTATAAACTCAATATAATTTTAGCATAAAAGTCATAATTGGTTATTTGGAAAATACATTAAACTATAAAGAGTCAAAAATACCAACAGAACCCCACTCAGAGATAACTACCTTCTCCACCACAGTTTTCCTTCTGGTTTTTTTCTACATATTATTTACATGCCATAAAGTGTGTGTGTGTATATATATATACATATATGTGTGTGTATGTATATGTATGTGTATGTACTTAGACATTTTCATTCAATTTTTTTAAAACCTAACATTGTTAATAGAGCAGTTTGCCAGTTTTCAAACAATCTTCACTAACATAAATAGCTAATAATATTCTTCTCCCTACCATATAGACATTTTAGTCATTTCTAATTTGTCACAAATACACAAATACTTTGAAGAAATTCCCTACTGCTTGAACATTTTTTATCCATTTAGGTATACTGTCAAAAAATTAGATTAATATCACCAGCTGGTGGGAATGCAAGCTAATACAATCTTTTTGGAAAAAAGTTTGGAGAACACACAAGGAACTAAAAGTAGACCTATTTCAGTTCAATCCTGCAATTCCCACTAGATACACACCCAGATGATCAAAAATTATTTTACAACAAAGACATCTGCACCAGAATGTTTATTGCAGCCCAATTCATTATAGCCAAGACACGGAAACAGCCCAAGTGCCCATCGACCCATGAATGGATTAACAAATTGTGGTATATGTACCATGATTTGGAATACTATGCAGCCATAAAAAAAAGGATGGAGCCTTCACATCTTTTATGTTTACCTGGACAGAGCTGGAACATATTCTTCTTAGTAAAGTATCTCAAGAATGGGAAAAAAAGTATCTAATGTACTAAATATTACTATGAAATCAATATATAATCACCTACACATTCATATGAAGGGTAAAACATAACTACAGTCCAGAAAGTAGAAGGGAAGAAAGGGGGTGGGGGGGATTGGGGAGTATGGAGGGTATTTGGGGGGACCTCACCTAAGGTACATGATGCAATGGTAATTTCAAAACTATTAAGAAATGACTATAATTGTGATGGATGTGTTACTTAGTTCAATGTAAGCATTTCACCTTGGATAGCAAAGCAGTACACTGAACCCCATAAATGCATCAATGTAAAAAGTTATGATTTAATAAAAAATAAGAAAAAAAGAAAAAAAATCACCAGGTATTAAAAAATATATAAGTATGGAACACTGATTCTTAGTCAAATGCCTTTAAAAAGCTATTTCACTCCCCATGTATTTGTTTGCATTCATTAAAATTATAAAGAACACACTCATACACTGTAGGCTGTTATATATAAGAGAAACCAATCAGGAAGTTATTTATATTAAGCCGTCTGCTTACAAATAGGTATTAAGCTTAATATTCAACATAAAAATAAACAACTAATAAACATGCTTTAAGTATTTAAAAGCAATTACTTGCTGCTGTAGTCCTTGATATTTTTCTAATTCCTTCTTTAATTCTTCCGAGTACCATTTTTCTTCCTAATGAAAAAGTTTTTTCGTCAGTAAATTGTAAAAGACTTGTTATATGAAACACTGAAAATAAACAAGTATAATCATTTTTATTCTTACCTTTAGTGAAGCCTGTAGGTCTTGGACCTCTTGTCTGAGTAGTGTTAGATCATCTCTAAACATATATGGGGAGAAAAGAAATTAATAGCTAATATCTTTTACGTAACAACCTGACCTTTTAGCAAATTATGTCTAGTACCTACATATTAATATTTTAGCTTTTTCACTTCTTAAAAATAACTACTTAAGATTTTATGTATAATGGCACATATATAAAGCTCTTAGAAAAATAATTTTCTTTCTAAAGCTCATTGATTGTAAATGGAAAAACATTTTCTCATGGAATAATCATATTACTGGACTGTCAAGTGCCTGAGCCAGAAGTAAAATATTTCTCATTAATTTACTAATAGTAAGAATCAATGGCTTCCTACTGCAGTTAGCATAAAATCTAAACTCATTAGCAAGGACTATAAAATCTACACAATCTACTCCCTGCCTTATCACTTTTTCCTTCATTCATTTAGCTCTAGGAACAACAGCTTCTTTTTATTTCTTGAGTCTGAAATGGTCTTTTCTCTCTGAGAATCTTCTCAAATTCTGTTCCCTTTACCTAAGAGTCAGATTAAAAAAGACTGGTGAGCCATAATGCAGGAGAGAAATTTCAACGAGCATTAATAGTCATGTAAAAAGAAAAGATCCATTCTTCCAAAAAGCACTGGTTTCCCCACATATTTTAATAAATTAAAAGAACCATATTTCATAGTTCTACATTATCTATCAATATACTTCATATATCAATATACTTTATGATAGATAAAAGTATACCAATATACTTTATGGTAGACAGATAAAGTATATTTTTTCTCTAGGTAGTATCTTAGTGTTGCAGCAGATTAATGTAACAAACTATTTTTTTTTGTTTGTTTTTTGAGACAGAGTCTTACTTATGTCACCCTGGGTAGTGCGCTCACAGCAACCACTAACCCTTGGGCTTAAGTGATTCTTTTTCTCAGCCTCCCAAGTAGCTGAGACTATAGGCACCCGCCACAATGCCCAGCTATTTTTTTGTGGCAGTTGTCATGGTTGTTCAGCTGGCCCTGGCTGGTTCGAACGCACGAGCCTCGGTATATGTGGCTGGTGCTGTAACTACTGTGCTACAGGTGCTGAGCCCAAACTATTTTTTTTAAAAAAGTATAAAAAAATATTTTTTACAAGTAGAACGAAATCGAACTTTTATCCCCTTAGTGTGGGTAAAAGATGAGAGCTTTTACCAATATTAGAAGAAAAGCAAAATTATATTGTTAGATGCTGCTCTAAGCAGTTATATTCTAGTTTAACTTTAGTTCTCAAAGTGGTCAGGCTAAATTGCCAAAAGCACAATTTGTGTGTCGGGCGTGGTGGCTCATGCCTATAATCCCAGCACTTGGGAAGCAGAGACAGGTGGACCGCCTGAGCTCATGAGTTCAAGACAAGCCTGAGCCAGAGTGAGACCCCGTCTCTAAAATATAGCTGGGAACCGTGGCACCCGGGCACCTGTAGTCCCAGCTACTTGGGAGGCTGAGGCAAGGGGATCATTCGAACCCAAGAATTTGAGGTTGCTGTGAGCTAAGATGACCAAGTAAGACTCTGTCTCAAACAAACAAACAAACAAAAAAAACATAATGTGTACATGTGTGCTTCTTACTACATTGATGACTATAAATGATATTTTTAAATTATTTACAAATTATTAAATTTTAATTCTTGGCTAAATTCATTATTTTAACAACTTGCTATAAAATTATCTAAACAAAATATATCATTTTTTATTAAGCAGAATATGTTAAATAGAATTTAACCTTCTTTTGCTAACTCACGATCTTCATTAAAAATACAACCTCTGCAGACTGAGCAAGAGCAACACCTTGTCTTTACCAAAAATGGAAAAACTCCTATTAAAAAAGGAAAAATTAGCCAGGCATTGTGCTGGGCACCTGTAGTCCCAGCTACTCAGGATACTGAGGCAGGAGTCTGAGGTTGCTGTGAGCTAGGCTGATGCACCCTAGCCTGGGCAACAGAGTGAGACTACCTCAAAAAAAAAAAATAATAATAATAACCAATCTCTAGCATGTATGCATGTATGGTGGCTTATGCCTATAATCTCTGCACTATGGAAAGCCAAGGTGAGAGGACAGCTTGAGGTTAGGAGTTCAAGACCAGCCTGGGTAACATAATGAGACCCATTTCCTTAAAAAAAAAAAAAAAAAAAATTAGCTGGGCATATTAGCACACAGCTATAGTCCCAGCTACTTGGGATGTTGATGTAGATGGATCCCTTGAGCCCAGGAGTTTGAGATTGTTTGTAGTGAGCTACAATGATGCTACTGCACTCTAGGCAACAGAGAGATACTCTATCTCAAAAAATAAGTAAATGAAAATATAAATCTGTAGATACTGCTATAGATAGTTACTGATCAAGGACTATACAACCTGAATAGATTAAAATAATAAGGGAAGAAGGTCATGCTAATTGAGGACAGATTTAAATTAAATAATATAAAACATTACTGGTTTCGTTAATTAATATATCATGATTAAACCACACTATCATGTGAGCTTTCTGTAACAATATTATACTTCAAAATTTTCATACTGTACCGCTTCAGAGCAAGATTAGCCTCTCCTCCAAGACCTGAGTCATTGCCAGCATCATGAACTGCTTCATAGTGTTTGAAAAGTTCATCAGCAGACCCAAGAGATTTCATACACTGGGGACATATGAAGCCCTATAGAAAGAGGCAGAAGAAAAGTTTCAAAGTAGCATTTAATATTGCAAAATAGCCACTGAATATTATGAAATATGATCAAATATCTTATTTATACCAATGATACCATTAAGTAAATTAGAGCTTATAGTGTTAATCTCAAATTCTAATATCATACAAAGATACTTCTCTAATTCTGGATGAAGCTTATGAAATACAAAGAAACCTCTGCAACTATCTTTTAGATTGAATAAATTAATGGCTAGAATACCAAATTATAATTTAAGAAGTTAGTTCTAATCTAGAAGAACACATTGGAGTTCATCATATAAATTAATAGTAAAGATAAATAATGTTTTATTAGTTCTCATTTTGGATGATGACACAAAAGTATATTTCTCAAGTGGTTGCCATCAAAAATACTTCAGAAGCACTAGTATAGTTGTTAAATATATAATGGAGTGTGTAATAATTAATAATGATTTTTTTTGGGGGGGGATAGCGTGTCACTATGTTGCCTTCGGTAGAGTGCCGTGGCATCACAGCTCATAACAACCTCAAACTCTTGAGCTTAAGCGATTCTCTTGCCTCAGCCTCCCAAGTAGCTGGGACTACAGGCACCCACCACAACACCTGGCTATTTTTTGGTTGCAGTTGTCATTATTGTTTAGCAGGTCCCGGATGGGCTCGAACCCTCCAGCCTTGGTGTATGTGGCAAGTGCCCTACTCACTGAGCTATGGGTGCCGAGCCTAATGTTTACTTTATTGAATCCATACTATACACCAGGCTCTTTCCCTACACAATCTCATTTAAATCTCACAATTCTTTATTAGTAAGTATTATTATCACCATTTTACAGAGAAGAAATTAAACTGCAGAAAAGTTAAATGACTTTTCCAAGGCCACAAACCTAAATCAGGATATACATAGGTCTGTTGAACAAATGCCATGCTCTTTCTAGAATGCTACACTATCTCTTGAACTCACTGACTTACCCTTATTAGTGACTTCCTTAAAATAAATTCTTGTATATGCTAACTTTTTAGTGACTTTATTCAGTAACAATTAATTGATTATAAGTTCAGGTGCTATAATAGTTCTGTGGAAAATACAAATAATCAAACAAAACCTCAAGCTTCAAAGAACTGAGGAGGCAGAAAAAAAATATACATATATATATAAATACTTTAGTTCATGAAACTGAATTAATGATTAACCAGACGGCTTTAAAGCTTATATTGTAAAAGTACCTGAGTGCAAAGTGAATTAGCAAATCAAAGGCTAAAATAGCTTTCTCTCCAATTGTCTGTTGGTCCCATAGAAAATTATTGACTCAACTTCCATATACTTCAAATTGTCAGTAGTATTCATAATTTACACAAAACAAAGATATTACATATTTTTTCAGCAGCATCAACCCAGTATACAATAGAAATCTCTCAACTTTGAGTTACTCTTTAAATTATTTACATTCAAAAAATTTTGATGGATAATAAAGTAGTTCCTCACACTTACATATACACAAACACTCAAACATATACACCCCATGCCAAGGGTTTGAAGGAGGCCTTATTCCAAATTTTGCTTTAAAAAATATTACCAGATATCAATTCTGAAAACACCACCAACCTGACTTTCACCCTCATCCACAAGAATATCCTCATGCAAATATTCCATAGGAGTATTGCATATACGGGTACTAAAGAATATTTAATTTCATTCATTCAATGAAAAATAAAATAGTGATTAGCAAAAATGGGATTAAGTTTTTACAAATACAACTCTGCTAACTCAAGGTGACAAGAAATCAGTTTTCTTTACTTTTACCAAGTACACTATAATTCTAAAATTTCCCTCAATTTCAGATACAAAAATAAAATGGAATATGTGTGAGGGTGGTATGTTTCAGTGTGTTTTCATATTGTAAGCAACATGCAAATACAAATATATATACAAATACATATATTTGAAGCTTCTATGGAAAGCTTTGTTTTGTGGGAACATACAGATTTTATATATAAGAATAGTCATCCTCTCTCTATCCTGTAAAAACCAAAACACAATCCCTTTAAAGATCCCTCTTCTCCAAGGCTCTCTCAATGACCTCCTCCTTGTCTGACTCACATTTTCCTTGGTATATAATTATGCAAATAGTTTCAACTATCATTTACATGCTGATGACTCCCAAGTTCAATAACCGGCCAAGAACCGTCTACAGATTTTTTCTGGATCTTTATAGCCAACAATATATATCTCTACCTGCATTTCACAGGCATCTAAAATATAAGTCCAAGAATCAATTCACTTCCCAAACTTCTTTTCTCACCAATATCCTTCCACTTAAACTAGAAACCTAAATATCATGCTAAACTATTCTCCTTCAGTCTTACTTCTAACAAAGCACTCAGCCTAAACATTTCTCCTTGACACGTTCTCATCTCTATCCTCACTGCAGCTGTCATGTTCAGATACTCAAGTGTCTCTTGCCCAGACTACTGCAGTAACACATCTAGTCTTCCCTCTCCATCCTTAATCTTCCACACAGCTGCCAGACGAATCTTTCTAAAATAGATTCTTCAGTATTCTTCACTAACCTTTATCATCAATATGGCACACAAGGTCTTACATGACCATTCCCCTCATGGCCTATGCAGTCTGATTTCCAGACAACTCTCCCTCTGTACAACATGTTTCAACGATATTAAGGCACCTATGTTTCCCTGAGCACACAGTGGTAGCGCAGATTTCTGTGCATTTGCACATACTGCATTTTTCCTTTAATAGGAAGGAAAGTGCAGTCAAGTTCGTGCACTCACAATAATACACAACACACTGGATCTTTTCATCTATATTTTCTTAATGGCTAAAGTACTACTTTGACCAGGTTGTATCTTTCTACATTGTATATTTATTTACTAAAATATGAATGAGCCTGGCAGTGCAGAGCTCAACAAAAAAACAGAAGATATATGTATGTATATGTATATGTGTGTGTGTGTGTGTGTGTGTGTGTGTGTGTGAATATATATGACACTGGAATTAGCCACTAAAGAATGAATAAGAGTTTGACTGCAGAGATAAAAGACAGGCATTCTAAACAGATGAACAGAGGTACAGGATGAAACAGTTACACATTTGGGAAACAGAGGGCTTCTAGATGTGTTCTGACTACACAGCCAGAGTAAAAGACAGGCACAGAAGAGGCGAATGAATGCAGTGATCCCCTATGAAACTTCTAAAATAAGCAAAGTTAGCAGAATTGAGGATGTGCCTTTGGAAATCAGAATACAGTGATGTCATTAGGATCCAGAGATATTGGTTGCTCAGCACCGCCTCCTAAATAAGTGAATGCTCCCAGCCTGTATGTTAAAATAGCTGGTGCAATAATCACCATCTTTCATGGTGCTTAAATGCTTAATGTGGCATTTTTAGATCTTCTACCTAGTAACTGTTGCACAATGCTAGTAGACACACCTTTAGTGCAACAGCACACAAACCCTGATAATATTTATCCTGCTGTTTCTCTTTTGTGTCTCAACTTCTGCCAGTGACTGGAAAGTAAATTATAAAGTGTTCCTCAGAGTCTATATCCCTATTGCACTATTTAATCTTCACACCTTTGCCTTTTGGACTATTGCCTATACAACCAAGTTTAAGCTCTAGACACCTAACAGTGCCAGAAAGCCATTGATCACACTGAGGTATGCCATACCTTCTCACACAGTTTCCAAATATTACCAAATATTCCAAATAATATCCCAAAAAGAACTGATTCATTCCTAAAGAGAAATTTAGAAATCAGTAATATGTATTCCATTATAGAACTATTCCACATTAATTTTTCATGTAATTAGAACTCGTACATTTAAATAAAACTTAACATTTTGAGACATTTCTGATAAAAAAAAAATCTGTCTAAAATATATATACTTCCTCATCTTCTTAAACAAATGATACTAAATCTTTGCCTGATGTCTCAGAGACATAAATATCAATCACTGAATGGGTACCTTCCACTCTTCAATATTAAATTCTGGCAAGCCTCTTTAACTCCTATACATATATTTCACTGTTTTCCTAAACCCTACTTTGTATTTCAACAGTCGTTTCTAAACATTCTTAGCATGCTACTTCTAGGAATAGTAGCTTGCAATGGATGAAAAGGGCAGATTAAAACCACATCACTCATTTAAAATAAAAGTAAAATAGGCTCAGAATGAATACCTAAGGAAAGTTCCATGAATATTGTGCACAATCTTTAGTTTTGGATTTAAAACACTCTTTCTCTATATTTTTCTAAACTATCGTTAAGAGGATTGAGAATGCTAGATAAATAAATTCCAGAGAAAGACTGTTAGCTGACAAAAAATACTAAAAATAGCCAACTACAGTTATTTCCCTTAATTATTCCAAATTTGTCACCAACTTCCAAAAAGCATAATTTACTTGAGATAAAAAATAATAAATTTCTTACTCTTGGAGTTCAGTTATCTGTAATCCTATTTCAGAACTACTTCAGCTAAGAACTTGCCTTAAAACTTGATCCTTAGGACATTCATGTTATACCAAATGTCCTTTTAGTTAAAAGGAAAGCTCTTATTAAGGGACAAGGGGATGAGATGGTTGTTTTTTATTTTGAATAACTCAGAAAGAAAAAAAGCTGATCTGTAAGTTCTAGAAGGACGACAACTAGTAAAATGTTACGCAGACTTCCAAGCATCTTTTACGCCTCCACCTTGGCTCCACTAACCCGCTAGTTTCGTTAGTGTTATCCTAGATCCACTCATTTCCCCACCACTATAGAGAATGTCTGGTTGAAATGTCTTTCTGTGAAGCTTTTCCTGAGTTTCCCTCATGCTGAATTTGGCCATTGTACACTTTTTGCAAATAATATCTACCATAGAAACTTCTGGGGTAGAGATCATGCCTTATATACCTTTTATCTCTTTTACCTACCAAAATGCCTGTTACATAAAAAGTATTCCATTGATATATTAAATAACTGAATGTTTGTGAAGATTATTTTAATTATTCTTTTTTGTGGATTTGTTCTTTATGAAGAGATTGTTTTCCTATATACACGATGGCCTCATAGGCAAAGTTGGTCATACTTTTTGTTCTTCCCTGTTAAAAAAAGTTGCATTCTTTCATGTGCTAATTTATAAAAGAATCAAAAAAGCTATGCTTCTTTTTATTGTTAGAATACCATAGTGATTCTCAAGAAAACACA
Organism: Loris lydekkerianus; assembly: GCA_963574355.1. Lineage (NCBI taxonomy): Eukaryota > Metazoa > Chordata > Mammalia > Primates > Lorisidae > Loris > Loris lydekkerianus. Next base: position 25,987 of record CAUYPK010073820.1, read on the forward strand.
TATATCAACATCATCTGAGAAATTCTTTCCAGCCTAAAAATGGGCATCACTTACCCTCACTTATTCCCACCCTTAGCTTTAGATATGCACCAGCCTAACACTCCTGAGAGAAATACTTTTGGGGGGTGATCCACTGTTACTTATAAGAGTGTGCCATCCTGTCACTTCCCACAAGTCTAGGAGAGTTAGAACGACGATTGACACAGTCTTAGACGCAAGTCCTAACACTGTATATCCCAAATAAGGAAAAGAACTTTTAATATACTAAGTTCTCTTTCTATGTAAGAGCAAAGCATTTTAACCTAAAACATTTTAACACATTCACTAAGAAAACATTAATATAATAAAGATATTACTTACAAATGTTGAAAATTTATCACTTTATACTTCATAGCAAAATTTATTTAAAAAAATTACCTTAAATTTTTATATTTATTTACAAATTCTCACAAAGATAGCTGCAATAGTAAGAGAAACCAAGCAGACTTCCCAGGAGCCTCTTCTACTTATTGAGACATCCTTTACACATGCATAATTAAAGCGATCCATATTCCCTTGTAGCATAAAAAGGTAAGCAACACCGAAGCAAGGAAAAACAAAGCTATTTTGAGCAACCCATAACCAAGATGCTAAAACAAAATATACAAGACACACAGTAACACTTGAGTCATTAAGAAGTTCCTGTCCTCTTGTTTCACTTTCAGCATGCACTTGCTGGTAATGCTCCAATAAATCAATAGCAGTTATATATATCTTTCCATACATAATGGGCAGATGAAACCCTGTGAAATAACGACTTTTAGAAAAATATACAGAAAAAGTCTTTTATAAAACAAAATACAGACAACACAAATAGAAATAATAGGAAAATAATTAAGATATCTCTTTATAGTATAGGTAAGAAAATGTTTCAAGTAGTAACTGTGAAACATCTATCCAAAGTAGGACTCCTAAAATTAGCTCCAATTGTTATGCTATAAATTTTCACTGGTTCTATTTTTCTTATTATAATACCCAGTGGCTTTGGTTGGAATATTCTTTTGCTTATGACACTTTGTCCTTACTTCTCTGAAACCTACCATTGGCAAGTTAGCTTTTATTTTAGATCAAGAAAAGGCTGACAGGTATAAAAATACCATTATGTGATGTAATATTCTCAACAAAGAAGCTCTCTTAATGGAAGCAATTTTTAGTCTAAGTTAATTCCACTAACCTGAAATCCCATTCTTGCCCACACCCCTAATTCCCAGTAGGTGATCCTTCCTTTTAATTTTCTGAGTCAAATAAAACCATTTTAAAACAATGTCTCAAATTCCCTATACCTAACAGTATGTATATTTTAAAATATAAACTGTTATACTGATCTATGTATGGCTTGAGGTCTTACCAAATAAGAATAGTAGAAGGATGAGAGAATAAGAGAATTGAGAGTATCTGGGAGAAAGTAAATAAAACGAAAACAGCAGTGAGGAGAAAAGGTTATAACAATAATAAACATCACAAGTTTTGGTGTCAAAAATAGATGTGGACTTGGGAATCGACCAATGTTGATTATATGCCCTTAAGGAGATCACTTAGCAAGTGCCAGTTTCCTATCGATAAAATGAGGCTAATATTAGCACCTATTCTTCTAGAGTTATTTTATATATAAAATGCATAATACAGAAATTGAGACATTGTAAGCACTTAACAAATATTAATTATTAGATGTATGCTTAGAAATGAAGGGAAAGGTCTAAGAGACCAAAAGAAAAGACAGAAACTAAAAACTTGAATTGCTGACCAAGGTGAAGGAAATAAAGTAGTGAGAATATGAGAAAAAAAATATTTGCAAGGATAGACATTTATAATAAAGAATGAAGGGATATGATTTTAATATTTCAGGTGAAACTATTGTGCCTAATGATAAAGTAGAAGGTACTGCCATGGAATCAAACAACGGAACTGGGAGGCTAAAGTATCCCTTGAGTTACTGAAGTCACTTAGATTGATAATAGCAAGGAAGGACAAGAAGGCTGAAAATGAGGTTCCAGAGTGGAGGTAAGACAAGGCAGAAATGAAGAGTCGGGCTGGGGCGTAAATCCTGGGTTTATACCACTCTTAGCAACTGCTTGATCTTCAGTTTTCTTAACCAACCCTTCAAGGAGATTATCCACAAAATCAAAGTGAAGAACACAAATTCAGTGTTTTTAATTGATGAAAGAGTTGCTTCCAGACAACCACTATCTCAAGTGCTAGAACCACAGAATAATACTTCTTTAAAAGAGGGTGTCTGTTTATGCCATCACAGCCTTATGCAGCCTTTCACTGTAGTCTTGTTTATTCACTGCTAAGTTTCCACATCGATCATCCAATCATTCATTAAAAAAGTATTTACTTTCTGGTGTTCAATTTCATAGTAGGGTGACTACGGTTAATAGTAAAATATCATGTATCACAAAAAAGCTGAAGCTTCTGAATACTCTCAAAACAAAGAAATAAGTACGAGATGATGGTTTCACTAAATGTCCTAACTGGATCACTATACAACATAGATACATGCTGAACACCAAACTGTACCCTATAAATGTGTACAATTACAATGTGTTAATTAAAAATAAATTAAAAGAATATTTTAAAGTACTTAATGAATGCATTAAAGTACTTAATGAATGCAATTAGTATGTTCTAGCTGCTATGGGATGGGTGCTAAGAAATCTCTCCTCATAAGAAGCTTATACCCTTCTTGAAAAAGTTACCTCCCCAAAATTGCATTTTATACCCCATTAATCAGAAAATCCTACTAGGTCTACCATTCAAAATACATCCAGAATGTCAGGAACTCTACTGTCACCATTTTGCTCCAAGCCACCATCACATTGATCAGAGATCACCCCATAGCCTACTAAGAGTCTCCGCTTCTACTCTTAGCCCACTAACACTTTATTTTCAACACAGCAAAGTGTAGCCTACAAAAAATGTAAATCAAATATTGTCATTTCCCTGCACAAAACTCTCCAACAGCTTTCTATCAGACTAAGAGTTAAAAATGAAAGTCTATAAATTTATCTACAAAGACTACAAGAGATAAGCATGATCACCTTGCTGATCCAATCTCCCCTCACTCGCTGGGTTAGAGCTACACTGGAAGAGTTGGGCTTGGGCTTAAAGCTTCTGGAAAAGCTTCTTTTTAAAAGCTTCTGGATGCTTTTTAGACGTGACAGGTGCACACCCACCTCAGGAGTCTTTCCACTTATTCCACACACCTGGAACAACAACTGCCCCCCAAATCCACATGATTCATTTCCTCACCTCCTTTTTGCTCTATCTCCTTCCCTGGTAACTAAAACTACAGTCTCCTAAAACAATTTCCATGCCCCCTTTCCTACTTTTCTCAATAAAACAAATCGTCTAACACAATAGTACATTTTTGGTATGTTTTGTTTTTTCCCTTTTTCCACTCACTTGGATATAAGCTCCACCAGGATAAAGATGTTTTACTATTTTATCCACTGCTATATATTCAACATACAGAATAATGTCTAGCAACAATAAATACTTGATAAATGAATGAATCTCAGAATAACAATCATCACCAAAAAAGACAGAATACAACTTCACACAAGCACATGGAAGAAGCATCTATCCCACATCAGTCAAGGAAAGTCCACTGAAAAAAGTAATACCTTAAAAAATAACTGAAGGATAGCATATGTTAACCAGACAAAAAAATAAAAATAAAGACAAAAGTGATGCTATAGTCTGAATGTTTGTATCCCCTCCAAACCCATATGTTTAAATCTTAACACCCTGGAAGATGGTATTAAAAAGTAGATATGGCCTTCTGTGAGGTGATTAGGTCAGTGTCCCCATGAATGGGTTTACTGCCAGTATAAAATAGACCTAAGGAAGTCCTTTCACCCATTCCTCCAATTCTACCACATGAGGACACAGGGAGAAGGAACCATCTGTGAGCCAGAAAATGAGACCTCACCAAACACCAAACATGCCAGCACCCTGATATTTTAACTTTCTACCCTCCAAAAATGTAAGAAATAAATTTCTATTGTTTATAAGCTACCCAGCCTATGGTATTTTGTAATAGCAGTCATAACTGACTAAAATAAGCAGGTAAGGCATAAAGATTAGCTTATGCAAAAGCCCAAAGATAAGAAAAAGCTTAGCATACTGTAAAAGCACAGGGAACTCAATATGCATAGATCAAAGAGTACTGAGAGGACTATGAGAAGAAATGAAGCAGTGAAGGTAAGCAGAAGCAGATCAGAGAAAAAAACAAACAATAAAAAAAAAAAACATTAAAAACCTTCTACAAAAGCTAAAAAAAATTGGACTTCAAAGGACAGATGGATGCCATTAACTTGGATTTTAACCAGAAAAATGCCATAATAAAACCTTAGCTATACATATTTAAAAAGAAAAGGTTCAACTGGAAGAGAGAGGGGACAGGAGGTAGATAACACAGGGAAAAAAGGGGGCCAATGTGAAAGTTAATAGTTGATGGTAGTCTAAGTTAAGACAGTAACAACTGGAATGGACTACAGTTATTACTCAAGCACTTTATATAAAAAGGATTTCTGAGGTAGTGATAATTGAGCCAAAATTAAAATGATTTTTAGACAAAGAAGCCAACCACTTGAAATGCCAAAGGATAATTTTCCAGGTAAAAAGAATGAGTAAAAAGAATTTTAAATGGAGTCTTTTGGTTCAAGGGAGGAAAAAAAGGCTAGGGTGACAAATGTCAATGGCCAAGGAGGAGTGTAAAAGGAAATGAGATTTAACAAGTAGGTAGAAGTCATTAAGCAGGGCCTTCTAGACCAGGATATGCTGAGATTTGTTTTGCACAATAGAAAGCCAATTTTAATTGAGGGAATGGCCTGATCTGATTGCAATCCCTCTGGTTGCTTTTTGGAGAAGTGTTACCAAAAGTAACAAGGATAAGACACTCTCATGGTAGTTTCAGTAAAAGACAATGGTACAGCAGAAATAAAAAGAAGAGGATAGATTCAAGGTATATTTGGGAGTTAAAACAAACAAGAGTTATTCATATATTCAATAGGAATTCAAAAGGAATTTTCAAGTTTATTCCTAAATCCTTAGCTTTGACATCTAGGTTTTCTAGGATTGTAAAAGAAAAATAAGTTGAATGTTTCAACAAGAAGGCAAGAATTCATTTTGAACATATTAATTTAGGACAAATATTAAACTTAAAACACATATCAAAGGCCTAAGTTTCCATCTGAAGAATCTAGGGGAAAAAAATGAGCAAACCAAATTCAAAGTAAATAGATGGAAGAAATTGTAAGAGCTCATATATTGAGTAAGAGCAGACCAACAAGAGAAAAAGGCAAAAGACAGAGAATATTAACAAAGCCAAAAATCACAAATTTGAAAGGTTAATAAATGGAGCTAGGCACAATGGCTCACACGTATAATTTCAGCACTCTGGAGGACAAGGTGCGTGGATTACCTAAGCTCAGGAGTTCAAGACCAGCCTGAACAAAGCAAGACCCTGTCTCTACTAGAAAGTAGAAAAACTAACTGAGTGTTGTAACAGATACCTGTAGTTCTAGCTACTCAGCAGGCTGAGGCAAGATGATGGCTTGAACCTGGAAGTTTGAGGTTGCTGTGAGCTATGGTGCCATGGCAACTTACCCAGGGTGACTAAGTGAGACTCTGCTTCAATAATTAATTAATTAATTAATAATAAAAAGCTTAACAAATGGATAAAATCCTGACAGGTAAAATCAAGAAGAAAAGAAAACATAAATTACCAATATCATGGGATATCACTACAGATCCTATAGACATTTATGCAAATATATTCAAAAACTTTACATGAAATAACAAATTCCTTGAAAACACAATGTGAAACACTGACTCAAAAAAAGAATGAAGAAAAATTTTTTGCAGGGATTGGATTAAAGATGGTGGCCAAGTAACAGCTTCCCTATAACTGGGTACAGCGAGTCTGGGGAGACAAGACTCCAGGCATCTCTGGCTGGTGGGATCTGCCTATGATCATCCCTTTGAGGATACAGAAAGCCAGAAAGGGACTTCTGGACCCCAGGAGGAGGACAAAAACAGTGGAAAACTGGCAAGTGGCTGCGTGTGTTTGATCAACCTAATCACACCAGGAACCGTGAGTACAAGCAGCAATGAGACTGCAAACCGGAAAGGCCTTACCTGTGAACTGTTCTGGTGTTCATGGCCTTGGCACTCAGTTGAGCTGCCTTGGGGACAGCTTGAGCAGAAGTGTGGAGAACGTTGGGCATTGTCAGGGACCCCACAATGAGCCACTGAGCTGGGCGAAGTAAGCCATTGTGAAAGAACTGCTCGGGCAAGCTCCGCCCTCAAGGTCCCAGAGCAAGGAATGGGCGGGACAAAGTAAACTAGTGACTGAGCAGCCTAAAGGCAGAAAGTGAGCTGCCTTACAGCCTTAATCCTTAGGGGCAGAGTGAGACGGTTTTGGCACACTGGAGCCTTGGGCTGTTGCCCTGGGTAGAGTGCCCTGACATCACAGCTCATAGCAATCTCAAACTCAAGGGCTTGGCACCGCCAAGACCTCCATAAGAGCTGTGCAGCGACCCCAACCCGTGACCTGCACCCACCAGGCCTCCACATTCCCTAAATAGGAACTACGGGAGCCACGCAACCCTGCATCCTCCATCCTTTGTCCTCCCAGCCTCCACACTAGCCCATTCATCTGGCCAGGGACTCTGGTAGCTGCGTGCCCTCCGAAGCCCTCCCTGCCTCTGCACAGAGCCCTTCTCCTGGCCAGAGACTGCTGGAGCCTTGGGCTCTCTCTGCCAAAGTCACTGGGCACCAAGCACTACCAGAACCGTGAGCACGACCCCCAGCCCTGTTGCTGGATACGGGTGTGTCACACACCAGACCTGCTTCCATAACCAGAACTCCCAAGCTAGAACAGCCCCAGAGAAACTACACAGGGCAACTCCCTACAAAGATCCAGCAAAAATAGAGTGATCCTGCTGGGGTCTAATCTTAAAGAGACACCTCCCCAACTCTGAGGACAGCCAGAAGCAATGGTGAAAAACAATCATGAGACGAAATCAACAGAAAAACTCAGGAAATATGAATAATCAGAGTAGATCAACTCCCCCAAGAATCAATAGGGCAGAAACAACACAAGACCCCATGCACAAACAATTAGGTGAGATGTCAGAAATTGAATTCAGGATCTGGACAGCAAACAAGATCGAATTAGAATTCCAAAAGTTATCTCATAAATTCAACAGATTCAAAGAGCAAATGACCAAAGATTTTGACACATTGAGACAAGAAGTTGCATCCCTCAAAGATCTTAGAAACACAGTAGAATCCCTCAGTAACAGAATGGAGCAAGAAGAAGAAAGAATTTCTGACATTGAAGACAAAGCTCTCGAACGCTCCCAAACCCTCAAAGAAGAAGAGAAATAGAGAGCAAAAACAGACCACTCTCTCAGAGAGCTCTGGGATAATTCGAAGAAAAATAATATCTGTCTTATAGGGATCCCCGAAAGTGACGAAGTGGCTTCACAAGACACAGAGTCTCTTCTCCATGAGATTATGAAGGAGAATTTTCCAGATATGCCTACAGATTCCTAAATTCAGATAGCAGACAGTTTGAGAACTCCAGCACGACTCAACCTGAATAAGACATCGCCCAGACACATCATAATCAATTTCACTAAAGTTAATATGAAGGAGAAAATTCTGAAAGCTGCCAGACAAAAGAAAACTATTACCTACAAGGGGAATATTAGAATAACTGCAGATCTCTCTGCTGAAACCTTTCAAGCCAGAAGACGATGGTCATTGACTTTTAATCTCCTAAAACAAAATAACTTTCATCCCAGGATCCTGTACCCAGCTAAACTGAGATTCATTTATGACGGAGAAATAAAATACTTCAATGACATTCACATGTTGAAGAAATTTGCCACAACTAAACCAGCTCTCCAGAACATTCTTACACCTATCCTCCATAAAGACCAACATAATCCTCCACCACAAAAGTAAACCCACCCAAAAAATTTTTGATCAAATT